>JARJCM010000292.1:0-132638 GCA_029233265.1 Mycena alexandri | reverse complement strand
CTTTGCACAGTACTATAAATGCGCGCACTACCAGTTGCGCCACCAAGTCTACACTACAACACCCAGGAATCAACAATCAACACCTATGGATGAATACTTGTGCACGGGAAAAAACCACCTGGACTTAAAAACACAGCCCGACCTCGAATCGAACGAGGGTTTCGCATTTAACTGATTATGTGTCGCCCTCTTACAGTAAATGCGCGCGTTACCAGTTACGCCACCAGGCCTACCACTGCAAAAATCCCCAAATTGCCATGGTCCTCACGAAAACTAACAAATCGACATGATGCATACGGAGAACACAGAACGGGAGAACATTGCCAACACAGAGTACTGCCACCAGGCACGGAGTACGGAAATTGTCGCCACACGGAAGACACACATATCAAAGCTACGCAAGGAGGTACGAGCTACGGAGTATGGAAATTGGGCGCCACGGGCGGCAACTATCTCCCTCAGCACACGGGAAAGCATGGGAGATCCCCGCCACGAGGCGAAGAGGGCGGTGTCAAAAGGGGTCCGTGGACGAATGAGGAATATGTCGCGCGCGGCGGTCAGAAAAGAATTAGTATAAAAGCAGGGATGTTCGTAGAAGAATCCATCTTATTACCTCCCACTGCTCATACCTAAGCTACTCCCCCTCGATCATACGGGGTGAGAATCTAGTCAAATACATACACGCTCAGGTTGCGCCGCCCTCCGTGGGACCAACCAAGGTCAATTTGGGTTGAAGCTTCAACAAGGAAGCTTGTCCGTAGTACTTCTGGCTCAATAGAACAAGCCAGAGGGAATTGTAGAAAACATCGGTGTTGATAGCTCGCGTGGTTGTAGAACACGCGGCGAAACTTCTAAAAGGCCAGCAGCCCAACTTAGCTGCGTGTAACCGTTGGCTTGGGCCTCGAACACAGATCCGTGCGCGGAGTACCACCCCCGTCGTCACGGAAGGCTTATCCAATTCGATTATAACCACTCCACGATTCATTCTCACCATTTTCACCACACGCACGCCCACAGAATTAAAACTCCTTGGCCGTACCACCACAGAGTAGAGAAAAACCTCGGGTTACGAAGGACCACGCTATAACCTGTACGCGTTGTGTTCAATAGTTCTGAAGACACTGCTTGCCCGACCTATACGAAGCAAGAAGATAAGAAAAGGGACCATATAGCCCAGGCATCTCGATACGGAACAGCGTTCATCTTGCGGAGCATTGCCCTTCGCGCAAGTGTAGAAAACCCTCTGATCAAAGCTTTCCTGGAAGGCGAGCCCCCAACGAGGAAATAAATCCTCGAGGAACCTAGCGAAGCCATTCATTCCTTACGGAAGGAGCTGTACCACCACCACCACCACCACACATAAAATACATAACACCCCGTGTACTACTGTAGCAGACGAATCTCCGCAACAGAGAAATTTCCCTCTAGAGGACAAACTAATTTTGTGCTTTTGCCTGACTATACCTCACCCGGTCAGACAACTCACGGACCCGGTCAGACAACTCACGGAACCGAAGTCCGTATCACAGCGGTCTCTCAGTGCAATGTGTCGCTAAATTACCTCTGAATTGGTCTGAGGGAAGCAGAAAAAAGGTGTGGCCAATATTCACCCAATATGTGGCAAAATATTCATCCAATATTTTGCCAATAGAGCCTATCGCGTGGAAATATTGGGCCGCCATTATTTGCCCAATACTCGGACAATATTCTACCAATATGCCCTGTATTGGCAGAATATTTGGTGCTGCGTTTTTGCCTCAAACTCCGGTGAGAGCCTATCGTGGCAAAATATTGGGGGCCACATTATTCCGCCACTATTTCAGCAATATTCTGCCAATATGCCCTGTATTGGCGGAATATTCGGCGCCACATTTTTACATCAAACTCCGGTGCCCCTCCCTCCCCATGTGGAATGTTTTGAACCTGATTCCCCCTTGTCTTTGGAGAAATTTTTGACTAGGGAAGATGCAGACCTAATGCCCTGGGAATAGTATTAGGAGGCATTTTCTTCAAATACGTGTCCTGTAAGGTGGTTCTGCATCGTCACAAATATTGGTCATATAATAAGGTTGACCTCTGATCAATGATAGCGGGGGACCAACAGACTTATTATATCCGTGCAACTCACCATCGGAATATCATTCCGGAACGGTCGCTGACCTCTCAGGCGATTCCGGGAGCTCCGGGTTTCCGGAGACTCCGGAATCCCCGGAGAAGCGTTATCAAGGCAATGCGGCTTATCTGAATGGTTCCTCGTATATCCTGTGCGTACCATATGGTCTCTACTTCCTTCCACATGCTTTACATCTTCCATTCTCACACTTCCTTGTTCTTCAACAACATGAGGTGATCCCGTTAGGAATCTCCACATGGATTTCATATAACTCCTTATGTTCAGATTACAAGTACTGTACTATATAAACACCTAGACTACACTCCTGTTCTTCAGTTTAATAATTAAGTTGCTTCTGCGCTCTGTAGTTGCTTCTGGGTTTTACACTCCGGTCTCCCCGTAACCGGAATCCTCCCCTCACTCTCCTCCTCACTCCGGTGGCTTGGATAGTACACTCGCCCTATTGTCCTGTGGCGTTGTGTTACTCCGGTCGATCATCCTTTCCCCTCGGTGTCATCGTTGTGTCCGGTAGCCAACCGGAATACCTCGGTCGCCGTAATCCCTCGTTCACCATCGACCGGCCATATCCTTCCCTTCCCCGGACCTGGATATAACAGTATTATTAAACTCACCTATCCACGCTACTCAAAATCAATCAATCCTACGACATGTCTCATTACGACGACCAACCTGACGACCCTGATCGTCGCAATTCACGGCTCTACAGCACCATGGTTCCCTTACCCTCTCCCGCTCGACTCATGGCCAATCCAGGTTTGCGGCCCAGCGGAACACGATCGACTCCGGTTCCCTTCGGAGTAACGGTACGCCGTTCCTTGCCACCTGTGGCAACAAACCCAGTCAACGTTCCTGGAACTGTCATTCCTCCCAACACCCCATCACGTCATCCGATCACACCTCTCACGCCCGCGTTCGATGATTCTCCGATTCCGGCAACTCCGGGATTGGGATTTGCTCCTATTTACCAGGCAGCCACGAACATCATACCGGAAGAGACGGGTGGAGAACCAGCACGTTCTCCAATCGGCGCAGGATCGCGTCAAAGATCCCGTAGTCGTTCCCACCACTCCGGTCAACAGGCATCCCGCTCCCGTTCCGCTCCGGCACCTGGAGGTGATGGAGGCGGTGGTGGTGAGTCGCCTTCCAGTCATGGAAGACGTTCTCCCAGCAGAGGAAGGCTTCCCGGTCGAGGATTCCCCAGACGCCCTGGTGGTCCTCCTCCCGGAGGTGGCTCTCCTCCTGGTGGTGGTGGTGGAGGCGGTGGAGGTGGCGGCGGTCTGCCCCGTCGTCGCTCCCGCACTCCTGATGGAGACAATCAGCTCATGAGGGATACCCTCCGGCAATTTTCCCAGGCTATGACAACTTGGGCCCGGAATGCCGGAGCTCCTCGTTCCACCAAATCTAATCTCAGGAACCCTGACACCTTTGATGGTTCCGATCCGGACAAATTGCCCTCCTTCCTCGCCCAATGTTATCTTCACTTTGCCGAGCGTACTCAAAATTTCCCCACCGACGACGATAAGATTTATTTCATTATATCTTATCTCCGCGGCATTGCTCAGCAGTGGTTCACGCCGAACCTATACAATACCAAAGTCCCGGCGTGGGATAATAATTTCGTTCGCTTCATCGAGGAACTTTCCATCAACTTCGGACCCCATGATCCGGTTGGTGATGCGGAGGATCGCATCCGTCTTTGTCGCATGAAAAATGGCGATCGGATCGCAACTTACGTTCTCGCCTTCGACACCCTGGCCAGTCTCACGGACTGGGGTGACGCTGCTCTCCGGCATCAGTTCTACGAAGGCCTTCCCCGTCGCATCAAGGACGAGATGGTCCGGCACACCCACAACAACACCCTCTTGGGGGTAAAGATGGTGGCCCGGAATATCGATGCCTGGTATCATCGACGAGAGGCCGAGAAGCAGCGCGAGCGGGAACTAGAGCAGGCTGCTGCTGGTCGTTCCGGTAATCGTTCCGGTCCTCCGGACAATACCGGAGACCGCACCGGTAAAGTTTCCGGCAAGCAGAAGGAGAAACAAAAGGGCGGAAATAATACCAAACCGCCTGGGAACTCGACCGCTCCTCCTCCCTACTCCAACCCCGGGAATCGTCCCGGAGCCGGAGGTAAGGGTGGCCAAGCCAACAAACAGGCTGGCCCCTCGAAGCCCTATGCTGACAAGCTGGGCGCCGATGGTAAAATCAAGGAGGCGGAACGTGAACGTCGTCGCAAGAACAACCTCTGCATGTACTGCGGAGGCCAAGGTCATACGGCCGAAGATTGCAAGAAGCGGCCGGAGAAAGCCAGCGGTCGCTCCGCTCAGGCTGGAACGCCCCCGCAGGGAGATGCGTCCACTCCGGAGTCGTCAAAAAATTGATTAGCAATCCGGATTATACCTCCGATCCCCATCCGGGTTGCGTTGACTCCGGGGATCTCCCTGAGGTGCGTCTCAACGCGTCCGCTCTTTCCTCTAATGCCCTTTACGTTGACCTTGCCCCATCCCTCATAATATCTAGATCCTCTCTGTCTGGCACGGAGGAATGTTCATCCATTCCGCCGTCCAGTGTATCACGAATTGCTGCGGGATTCAACTCCCTGATATGTGCGCTTATTGACTCTGGTTCTTCTCATTGTTTTATATCTAGAAAATTTGTGGAATCAAATGGCTTTATTCCGTACTCAGTGCCCCCAGTAAAACTCCGGTACCTCGACGGCTCCTCATCAATAATCAACCGGAAACTGCATCTATTGATTCGGTTTCCTACCGGAGAAGTCCTTTCACAGGACTTCTACGTCACCCGTCTGGATTCTCCTTGTAAAATGGTTCTTGGATACAATTGGCTCCACCGCTTCAATCCGTTGATTGACTGGATGCGGGCCTCTATCTCATTCAGACCTACTCCATCTGGTCCATCCCTGTCGACACCTCCGGCAAAAATGCTGGATTCTGTTTCGGTAGCTCCGGTTACGGATGAGGCTACTCCGGAAGAGGTTTATCCCTCCGCAGTGCCTATACCGATCGGGCTGACTACTCCGGTTCCCGGTCCTTCTATGGATAGTCTCGATCCTTTTATGGATAGTGCTGGAATAGCGCCAGCAAACTCCGGTCTTGACCGGAGTACTCTAGATCCTTCAATGGATACCCCGGAGGCGACTACGCCTCGTCCATTCATTACTCCTCCGCCAGTGTCTTTGGTATCCGCTGCTGCATATCGAGTGTTGCTTAAAGACAAGGATACCGTTCAGTATACCTTGCGCGCAACACCTCCGGACGATGTCTCGCTCCGGGGAGTCTCGACCGCTGCTCCGGACCTAACTGGACTGCCTGAAGCCTATCACGAATTCGTCGACGTCTTCTCAGAGTCGGAAGCATTCACGCTTCCTCCTCATCGAGAGTTCGATCTCAAGATCGAGACGATCGACGGTGAACTCCCTCCTATTGGCCACGTATACTCCCTCTCCGAGGCTGAGTTAACAGCGCTCCGAAAATACATCGACGAGAATTTGAAGGCTGGATTTATCTATCCTTCTTCTTCGAGTCACGGGGCTCCAATTCTGTTTGCCAAGAAGAAGGATGGCAGTCTCCGGTTGTGCGTAGACTACCGAGGGTTGAACCGGATCACAAAGAAAGACAAGTATCCGCTTCCCCTCATTGCCGACTTACTCGATGCCCCTGGACGGGCTCGAATTTACACCAAACTTGATCTCCGGCATGCATATCATTTGCTCCGGATTGCTCCCGGAGACGAGTGGAAAACCGCTTTCCGAACCCGCTATGGCTCATATGAGTTCAAGGTTGTCCCAGAGGGACTGTCCAATGCGCCTGCTGCCTTCCAACGATTCCTCAACACGATTTTCGCCGACTTGCTCGATGTAACCGTCATCGTATATCTGGACGACATCCTGATCTACTCCGACGATCCATCGCAGCACGAAAATCATGTGAAGGAAGTGTTGCGGCGCTTACGACAGCATAACCTATTCTGCAAACTCCCCAAGTGTGAGTTCTCCGTGACTACTTGCGAATATCTCGGGTACATTCTGTCTCCGGACGGATTCCGTATGTCCCCGGAAAAAAATCGCCGCGGTAGCGGAATGGCCTACTCCTCGGAAAGTAAAAGACGTACAGTCTTTTCTTGGTTTCTGTAATTTCTATCGGCGGTTCATCTACCATTACTCCGACATCACTATTCCACTCACACGTCTCACCCGGAAAGCACTCCGATGGGACTGGACCAATGAATGTCAACTCGCTTTCGACACTCTCAAGCGGAAGTTCGAAGAGGCTCCGGTTCTGTCTCACTGGATACCCGGTCGACAGATTACCGTCGAGACCGACGCTTCGGACTATGCCATCGCCTCCATTTTGTCAATTATTGGCGACGATGGTGATCTCCACCCCGTTTCGTTCCGTTCGCGCACTCTAGTGGCTGCGGAACTTAACTACGACACACATGACAAGGAACTCCTGGCCATTTTTGACGCTTTTAAGCAGTGGCGTCACTATCTGGAAGGACCGGAGTTCCCAGTGGATGTTGTCACCGACCACAAGAACCTGGAATACTTCGCGACGAGTAAGATACTTACGCGACGCCAGGTCCGGTGGGCGGAGTACCTCTGCCATTTCAACATGGTAATCCGGTTCCGGCCCGGAAAACTCGGAGGAAAGCCCGATGCACTTACTAGACGATGGGACGTCTACCCAAAAGAGGGGGATAAGCACTATGGTCAGCTAAATCCTCACAACTTTCGTCCTATTTTCTCGCAAAATCAGCTCGAGGCGTCACTCCGGGCAACCCTCCTTGAAGACGTAGTTCTTCGAGCATCGGTGGTTATGGATGTTGGACAGCTTCATTCCGATATCAAGACTCACATCCACACCGACCCCACTGGAATTGCAGGCCTCAAGGCCGCTTCCTCCGGTACATCCAAGCGCTGGTCTACAGATGACTCCGGTATGCTCCGGTACGACAATCGCATTTGGGTTCCGCAAGTCCCCGGTGAGGCACCAGATGCACTCCGGATACGTGTTATGCAATACGCGCATGATCACATTCTTTCCGGTCACTTCGGACAGAACAGAACCCTTGCGGCGGTACGTCGGGAATACAACTGGCCCGAACTCCGGTCGTTCGTCCGGGATTACTGCAAGTCATGTATCACCTGTCGGCGCAACAAGGCTCCAAGGCACAAGCCCTACAGCCTTCTCAGACCCCTTCCTGTTCCTCTTCGTCCGTGGCATTCGATATCCATGGATTTCATTGAAAAGCTTCCACTTTCCGGCGAATACGATGCGATTCTGGTAATCGTTGATCGGGCGTCAAAGCAGGTGATACTTATACCCTGCGACGTCATCATCACTTCCGAACGTCTCGCCAAACTCTTTCTCATTCACGTCTTTTCCAAGCACGGTGTCCCGTCGCATGTCACTAGCGACCGGGGCAAGGAATTCGTTTCCTCTTTCTTCCGGTCACTCGGAGAACTCCTCAGTATGGAGATGCACTATACCTCCGGTTATCATCCATCAGCGGACGGTCAAACCGAACGCATGAACCAAACCGTTGAGCAGTATATTCGGATTTTTCTGCTCGTATCAGCAGGATGATTGGGACCAACTCCTTCCGCTTTGCGAGTTCGCTCTCAATAACGCTCCGAATGCATCTACCGGAATTTCTCCATTCTTCGCCAACAAGGGTTACAATCCGTCTATCACCATCAATCCGGAGTTGGACGTAGCCAACACCTACGCCCGAGACTTTGTCGTTAATCTCCAGGATCTTCATGAATTCCTCCGGGAGTCGCTCAAGGGCGCCCAGGAGCGATACAAGGAGACCGGAGACAGAGTCCGGTCTCCGGATCCGGAGATTAAAGTCGGAGACCAAGTTTTCGTGACGACCAAGTACCTCAGCACTACGAGGCCAACTCGGAAGTTCACTGAGACTTATGTTGGACCATACGAAGTAATCGGAAAACCATCTGCGGCGTCTTACCAGATCAAACTACCCAAATCCCTTTCCCAAGTTCATCCAGTATTCCACGTTTCTCAACTTGAACCCCATCATCCCAATCCTTTCCCCGGACGTGAAGAACCTCCTCCGGTGGCAGTGGAAATAGATGACGAGGGCGATGAGCACTTCGAAATCAAGCAAATCGTCGATTCGAAGCTTGATAAGCGGTTCAAGAAGCCCCTATTCTACAAAGTTGAGTGGTTGGGTTATGAGAACACGGACGAGCAATATTCCTGGGTACGACCAAGCGATCTTAACGCAGCAGATCACATTGAAAACTTCCACCGTCGCTATCCAGACAAACCTGGGCCGGAAACTTAGACTCCGGTTCACTCTGGTGTGTTTTCCGGTGTATTCCGGTTCGCTCGTCATCACTCCGGAATCTTTGTCGTCAAAACGGACTTATGCAATTTCGTAAAAAATCAAGAAAAAAAAAATACATCAATTCCAATGATCTCAATGCTCCATTTCTTTTCCAATTCCACCTTCCTCTTTATTCCCATCCCCCTTCTGCGTCAACTGCAGGACTTCGCTCCGAAGATCAGCCATCAAAAGCTCCAAAGCTTCAATACGACGTTCAGCTTCCTCGGCACGATGGATGGTCTCGCCCAAATCACTCTGGAGTTCCCTCAACTCGCTCTGCATCGACCGCCGTTCCAGCGACGGAGTCCGGAGCCGGAGTTGATGACGAGACGGACCCGGAATGCCTTCCAAGGGCAGCGATGGCGTCTCCTTCCTTTCCGGTCGCTGGCGAATTGGTTGGGATCGAGTCTTCTTCACTGCAGTCGATCTCCCCCGACTCCGGGAACGACCCTTGCGCTCGGACGCGTCTTTCCGCACGCGTTTGGCCCGGGGAACGTCTGCGTTCAACGAGCAGGCAATACGCCTTTCAGCACAGCGCCCACAAGTCGAAAATAGTCCCCCCTCGCGCTGCGGGTAGCAGTGCTCGTCTCGCCGAGTGCACTCATCGCAAGCTAAAAGATTGTGACATCAACCGGAATACATTTTCCACCGGTTAGGATGTTCTCACCTTCACCGATGGGTCTCCGGATGAGCGGGCGACTTCCCGGTGGCTCGGAGTCCACCATGACAACGTCGGAGTCGCTCTCGACGCGCTCCACGCGCTTGCGCTTCCTCTCGCCTTCCTCCGGACGCTTGGCTGTCTTTCCTTTTTTCTCCGCCCTAGCCTCTGCCTTCTCCTTAGCCTTCAACTCCTTCGCCCACGCCCGCTGTTCAGCAATCGCCATGTCGGCGCTGTTCATGAGGTCCGCGAATTCCAGCGCGGCCGCCTCCTCAGCACGCGCTGCCTCCGCAAGCAGTCAACGGGTCTCCGTATCCACACTTTCCTCCCTATGCGACCCCTCGCGCTCCGGTGACCCTCCTCGTTCCTTCTCACTGCCTCCTTCGCTTCCAGAGTGGTTGTGGTGGGTAGAGGACATGGATGTGGTAGGAGGAGTTTCGGTGGTGGTTCGGAGACAAGATTGAAATCAACAAACGGAACCGAACAGCACGTGATTAGTTGGCACGTGACCTATCACGGGTTTCGACGAAGATATTTCAACTGGGCAAAATCAAGGGCAAGAAAATCATGAAAAAATTCCTCATTCATGCAAATCACTTCCTTTTTCATTTATTCACCTCCAACGCAATGCACACCACTAATCGATGTCCCTCCGGTCCTTACTACGAGATGTTCGTCTAGGGATCCGAACCCAAGAGGGGGATACTATTATATCCGTGCAACTCACCATCGGAATATCATTCCGGAACGGTCGCTGACCTCTCAGGCGATTCCGGGAGCTCCGGGTTTCTGGAGACTCCGGAATCCCCGGAGAAGCGTTATCAAGGCAATGCGGCTTATCTGAATGGTTCCTCGTATATCCTGTGCGTACCATATGGTCTCTACTTCCTTCCACATGCTTTACATCTTCCATTCTCACACTTCCTTGTTCTTCAACAACATGAGGTGATCCCGTTAGGAATCTCCACATGGATTTCATATAACTCCTTATGTTCAGATTACAAGTACTGTACTATATAAACACCTAGACTACACTCCTGTTCTTCAGTTTAATAATTAAGTTGCTTCTGCGCTCTGTAGTTGCTTCTGGGTTTTACACTCCGGTCTCCCTGTAACCGGAATCCTCCCCTCACTCTCCTCCTCACTCCGGTGGCTTGGATAGTACACTCGCCCTATTGTCCTGTGGCGTTGTGTTACTCCGGTCGATCATCCTTTCCCCTCGGTGTCATCGTTGTGTCCGGTAGCCAACCGGAATACCTCGGTCGCCGTAATCCCTCGTTCACCATCGACCGGCCATATCCTTCCCTTCCCCGGACCTGGATATAACAAGACTACAACTTATGAAATACAAGTTTTCTGTTGTAGTGGCTGTTTATAAGAGACTATTAGACACCTGGCTGTTGAACTGCCTGTCCTCTTACTCCAGCTCAGTATAAATAAATAAATTTCAAATGAAACTACAAGACATTTGAACCTGGACAGATGAACCTTCTCAACACTACATGTGCCTTGAAACTCAGACCACAATTCACTCAACCTCAACCTCAGCTTCATCCAACTCCAGTTCAGTTTCAGAATCTTCCTCGTCCACCTTCCCTGCAGGCACAGAGAGCTCAACCAGATGGGCCAGGTTCTTCTGATGCTGCTCCTTTGCATCTCTGTCAACTCTGGACATCCTTTCATCTATAGCTTGAATTTGCTTGGTTTGTGAGGAGCGCTGAAAAAGTGGTCTTGCCATCTCCCAGAGCTCCATAGCCTTGAGCAAATCCCCATTCTTTTCAGAGATGTCTCCAAGTCGAATCATACATTCTGCTCTGCTGCGGTGGACATCCATCAGTGTGAAACCCTGCAACGCAAGTGTGAACAGGGAGATGGCTGTGGCTTCATCATTCTCCTGGAGGAATATATCTCCAGTGAATTGCAGGGCTTTGTAGATGCTGAGTTTCTCTTTCTGCTTGAGTGAGTGCGCAAGAAGAACTGTGCTCCAGGATGATTCATGATGACCATCTTTCCAACGACTGACATCCCCCAGTCTCTCCAGGCAGTAGCTCACTACCTGAGAATCCTTTCCCCACATTTCTCTAAGACATTTGCAAAATAATAATGTTGACATGTCCCCTTCTCTGAGATTGAGGTCAGCCTGAACCATGTCACCCGCAGTTGATAGTTTGACCATCTCAATCCCTTTTAAGATGCTTTGGGCCAAATTGAGCTTCTTCTTTATCTCATGCTTTGGAGTCCCCATGGACACCTCAATATCGGCTATGTTTATCAATGAGACTCCAAGAGAATAAGGATCATTGACAGCAACTTGAGCTGCTTGGTTGTGCATACTGTGTGCTTTAACATATTCTGATTTTTGGCTCTGAACCCCCCGCCAGCAGTATCCCAAGTGCATTGCCTTCAGCACTGTGAGGCAAACCACATATATTTAAAAGACTTCTTGCTCTATCGGCCAACAATATGCATTGTGTGTAATTGCTTAGTCCCCGGCAGTTAAGTGCCTCTATACAGAGTCCACATGCTTCTCTGTAAAGATGTCCTGTAATTCTGGCCAATCTGTGTGCCTCCTTTGCATAGACTTGTCCAGCAGTGTAATCACCAGCAGCCCATTCCATGAATGCAAAGTGGGTGAACACATCTGATTGTTTTTCATTGTTTCCAGTGGATTGTGCCAGAGAGAGTGCAATTTGGCCATGTTTTATTGCCATTGGGGTTTGGCCACAGTTGCTGTAATAATTTGCAAGCACAAGATGGAATCTGCCTGTGTAAAATGTGAGCTTTATAGCACCAACGTTGAGCGAAAAGCATACACTTCAGATCAGGATTATCAAAGTAGTTGCAGCATTCCTTGCCCCGAGTTTCCAATTCCCATGGATTATTTAGATGAGACCTTGCAAATGACTTGAAAACCTCAGTGATTACATGAACCTCCAGTTGGGGGTCACAGATTTGTGCAAGCATTGGACTGATTAGGTGAAACAAAGATATGACTTGTCCCTTGCTAAGCTGGCTGAATCGGTTAAGATGGCATGCACAGTAAATACTGGCAACTAGATCGGGATGTCCTTGGTGCAGAGTATTCTGGAGGATGTTTTGAATGTTTGAAAAGTTTGATGCAATTCGGGGGATGGATGACATTCCTGATGCCTTGCCTTCATGTTCCCTATACAATTCCAGGAGCTCCTGAAAGTGTTTAAAAAGTGGCCTGATCATTTGATCTGTTGCAGGGAGCAAGTTCTGCATATATTCCCTAATGGGCATCAAAGCTTTTAGCCGTTGGTGGTCATCAGTGTAGGCCAAGGCGGTGCGAAGCAATGCTGTTTTGCAACCAAGGATATCCTGGATCGGAAATTTGGTTTGCTTCAGCTCCACATCTGAGAGTCCATCTGGGAGTATTGACAGTAGGCTTAGCAAATCCTGGGAATGTGGCATGGATGTGACTCTGGGGCTTGAAAGTGAGAGTGAGATGGATAGTTCGAGGTTGGATCTTTTGTCATAACCCTCTGATAGAAGAGAAGTTTTTTCTGTCTCCCAACGGGATAATATCTTGGAGCAGCCCTCGGTATCCACTAGATGCGCCAGAAGATTAATCACAAGGGGCATATTATCAGTTAGCCCAAGGACCTCGTTGACTTCTTCCAATGAATGTCCATCATCTGCAATGTCAAGAAACACCCTTTGGGCGGCATCATGTGTCAACGGTTGCAAGGGCAGCAAGAATGGTTGAGTCCACTTCACTTGGGATGGTCTCTCTGCACCTTGCATTGTGATCTGGTACCTTGTTAGAGACATGACTAGGAAAGAAAATGTGCGAACCATCAATGCCAGACTGGTTATATCTGTAAGGAGAGACAGGAACTCTTCAATCTCTTTGCGGGATTCAGCTGGGTCCCAAAGGGTCTCGAGATTGTCAAGAACCAACAAAGTGGGTGGAGCACCAGAAAAGTGTCTGAGAACCCCTTGGGTGAGATCTCTCCCAGGATTAAGGCCGTGATGAGCGCCAATGAGACCAGCCAAATCCACTTTATTTGTTGACCTATCACATGCAATGAAAAACCGATTGTTGTGGTATTTGCTGGCAATTTCGGGGTGATGCAAGACTGCTCTGGATAAACTGGTCTTTCCCATTCCACCTGCACCCAGAATGGCAATCCTTGGACTCGCTTCTTTGAAAAGCTTGAGGATATCTGCAAGTTCAGCTTCACGACCATGGAATATTTTTGGTTCTGCTGGGAGCATTGATATGGAGTTGGAGCTACAGTGGTGAGAATACAAGCTGATGGGCTACATGGGAGGGTCGTACCTTGCATATGAGTTGGAGTAAACTTGACTAATCTGCGGAATGGTCATTGCTGATATTCTGAGACAATATGATTACATACTGAGGATGCTGAATCTGAGTTGGAGAGTGTCTCAATGATATCGAGCACCTCTTGATGCCTGGCCTGCACATGCTCCTCTATTTCCCTAACACTAGTTATAATATTGGTAATCTTTATATCCAGGCCTTTAGTGAATATTCTCACACACAACAAGGTATTCACCTGGAAGAAACCAAACTCTTGTTGCAACTCTGCCTTGCAGTTTTTAAGCAAGGTAGCCAGTTCCCCCTGTTGGAAAAACTTCTTGATTTTGTTGCCTCCTTGTTGAGCCTCAACAAAGGTATGGATCTTGTGCAAAGTCCTAAATCAACTGGTTAGTAGATGTTAGGCTACCCAAAGACTCAATGATTACTGAGCAAATTTTGTGATGTGATTCAAGACACTCGGGGCCAACTCTGCCCCAGTATCTGACTTGATAAAAACACCAATAATTGCACTGAGCAACTTGTGGGACTGCTCTAACAGGTCATTGCAGGCATTTTTGTTCTGTTTAATGTTCTACAGTTCCAAATAAGATTAGACCTTCAATAATTTCTTGGGAGCTGCACCTTTGCTAAATTTAAGAGAGACTGTGTGGTATTCAAGATGGCCTCCAGACCCGAAATCTTGAAGGTGTCCACAAGGAGTTGCAGGCTACTCCCTGTGATAATCAAACATCTGGAAATATGATCCAAATGGATTTCAGCTATGGTCGGTTGACGGGGCATGTTTACAAGTGGTGCAAACACTTGGAAATCCACAGAGTTTATATCAAGTTGTTAGAGATTATGGTCTAATTGGTTTCATTTACCAGATACAACTCAGGATAAATTGATTAGCGGCATCATTTAAATTAATCACTTGTTTCTCAACACCCCTGCCTTTACCCAATGCCAGATGTACCCCTGTGTTCAACTGGTAGGGGAGGTCAAATATGGGATTGGGGGAGTGATTCACTGATTGGTGGGCCAATTATATTGTTAGTGTTGTGATTAGGAGCAGAGGAGGGCGAGATTATAATAAGAGTAGGATTGCAATAGCACTGTTAATGTCGGAAAAAAGTCAAATTGCTTGCAACGGCATGGTCCGGCATGAGACCATGGAATGGCTTGCCAGTGGTTCGAAGCCGTGGCGGGGCGGCTTCGAATAACTTTCATGCCGTTTGAAGCCACGGTATTAGTTCTAAGCCCATCCATGCCGCTTCAAGCCATGCATCTCCCAGATGGTGTTCTTGAGTAAACACGAATAAAATTTATATTATTGACTCGCAAATACATTCTTTGTCAATGTAGTCAATCAAGTGACACATCCTGTCCTTCCCCCAAATATTGCAGAGGAAGGCACCGCGAACGACGTGCTCGAGAGCATGATGGACCAGACCTCACAACGATAGAGAAATAAAATCAGATGCATTGAGATGTAATTTATGATCTATATGAACTAGCGCTCTCTGTGGCGCAACTTTGGCTTCAGACCGAGGCGGGACAATGGAGTTGCGCTGGGCGACGAGAAACTGACGCTGGCACTCACGGAGAGACCACTGAATTTCCTCTGACACACAGCGCACTATCTCATCTCGCTCCGGAGTGCCCAGTATCAATAAGCTGCGCAGGGTCAGAGTCTCAGAAATGGGAGTGTAGAAACTTTCCAAATGCACTGCTTTGCCGTAAAACAGAGAGCTCATGTTTTATTTCCACCATACAGTATCACTCTCCAGCTTCGAGAGACGGGCTTCGAGCATACACTGATGAATATAGGTGCAGCTAGGACGGTATTTGAAACCGAGGAAAGCGGAGTACGTTATGGTAAGGGCAAGTCTGATGGGATGAGACTGGGCCTGCGTTGCGTCGTTGAGCTTCCCGCTCGGGCTCGGAGTCAGAAACATGCGTGGTGTTAGAGGATGTGCAGCGAGGAAGAGACATCACAGAGTCTATATGGACCGCAAGTTGGCAGGGAGGACTTGTGCGAGACGCTGTGGAGCATGGAGTAAGTGACATAAACGCACCACACGGTATAAATATTAGGCGACGGCCAATAACGCTGTGACTCCACCTCTCTTGCTTCCCATCCACCACCATCCCCCACCTGCCTCCCTTCCACCCCTTGCGCCCCGAGGTCTCTCTTCTTGATCTGTTGTGCACTCACTGGCAGTCACTGCCAACATCCAACATCCGGATCCCTCGAATTTTGTTCAGCTTCGCCTCGCAACCTGCCTCTCTTTCCCTGCCCTTCGGATAAGGTGTGTTTTCTTGCCTTTCTAGTCGTACTTTCACTCATTTTGCTTCTTGATTTAGCTTCATTCACCGTGTTGTTCCTCCAGCGGTACGTTGTGCAGCCATTGATTTGTCAATCACAATGCTCATTTTGTTGCCCTGTAATACTTTGCTCTGATTACTTTGTAACTTATATTGCTGTCTGATATATGTGGTTTTCGTCGCCTCTTGCCTTGTTTGGTTCGTCTGTTGGGAAAAAAAGTTACAGCTGTTCCTACACTCAGGGGATTTTTTTTTCTCAGTGGTTCCCAAAACGGATTTGGCCGAATTCGGATGAATCTCGTCTTCCAGTGAGTTTTTGACGCAAAGACAGTGAAGTATACTTTATGTATGGATTACCATTGTCCTGGTTCCATACTTCGCTGTCCCTGCATTGAAAAAAATTTCTCGGCGGCTACTTCGGCTTGAGTTGTCATCAAGTTAGGGGGCGGCCCGAAATTTCCGGCTCTCCTCGCGGGATTTCAGAATCGTGTTTGTGGAGAGAATTCCAAGCGGAAAGGTACATGAAGTGACTGAGAATGGTTTTACTATCTTACTGAGGTATCCCGTGGCGTAAGACCAACGGTTGAAGTGGTCCGGCGGCATCCGTCCGAATTCGGCCAAATCCGTTTTGGGAACGACCGAGAAGAAAAATCCCCTGAGTGTCAAGCATTTTAGGAATAGCTATAAAATTACGAGCAATTTATGGAACGTGGGGCGAGGCGGGTTTGAAATCTATGCAAGTGGTTCCAAGGCCACAAAGCACTCAGGCCTCTTGGCACACCTTGGAACCTCTGCCGTGGCTTGGAAGCGGTTGTAGGATTCTAGACTGTGCGTTCAAAGCCATCTGGCCATCGAAGGGCTTGCAACCGGTTCAACACAGATTTAAGCTGATCAAAAATTTTCCGACATTTAGAGCAATCAGATGCTCTAGTAGGATACTACAGTGAGCTTATATACTACAGGAATTGTATCTAGAATATTCTACATGCATCTACTTGAACTGTCCATTACTAATCCAATGCCCGAAAGCCGAGCTGCATATTACAAATTACAACAGTTAGTTCTGGATGGATGTGAAAGCCTGAGTTGATCATGAACCAGCTTCAACTTTGACTATTACAGTTCTATATTTGACTTGGAAGGTGTTGACTTACCACTGGATTCCTTGAGTGTTAAAGGTGAACAAGAGGAACTACTCAAGTTGATGTGACCAACCGCTTCAAGGAGTAACAACAAGAACAGTGGGACTTGGCTGACCCTTGCTTAACATCAGCTAAGGACTTGCTTGTGGGACTCACACTCCAATGAATGTGGAGAGTGGTACTTGCACATTGCAGCCATCACTAGATCAATGTGCCGGGGTCACTCGGAATAGGCAGCCAAAAGTCAACTAAAGCATGTTAAAAATTGCGGAGAGTTCCATGCAGTGCGTACCTGCGGCAAGCGGAAGCACCACACAGTGGGCCCTCCGTGGCGAGCGGCAGCACTGCATAGCGGGCAGGGTCTGGGGTGGAAAACCCCAGCTGTCCGTGCCTCAATAATTTTTAAAAAGCTGAAAAAAGACGACAAATACCTAAATTCAGTCTTTGGACGTGCCACCAGGCCAAAGGAGGGGAGTCTGAGGAGAACAGCAGTGCACGAGACATGCCACTCATACACAAAAAATGCAGTGAACAGAGCACTAATGCCGACATTAATCCCTTGATGCCAATTGTTGGAATTCAAATCAAAAGTGGGACTTGCTTAATTGGCGTGCATCCCACTCCCACTGTTCTCAGATATACTCCACTTCAAGTGGAGCCTTGTTTCTCCATGTCAGCGACTTAGGTTGGCCTGACTGCAACATAGCCAAATACAGCCACAGTCCCAGCACAGTTTTGCACTTTCTGCCCACGACTTTGACTGCACGGTGAGTTCTTGTACAAGAGAGAGAAAAATCTCTGAGATGCTGGAAACTCCCCCACCGGGGGCAAAGATTGCTGCACATGAAAGCGATGTGTGGCCAATGCATATTCATCGCACATGGACTGCAAATGGTCACAGTCCAAGTCACAGTTCAACAATGGTTCTTTACGAGATAAAAGTTGGACAAAGAATAGGGGAAGTCAGAGTAGATGATTTCGAGAGATTTTGTGTCGATTCTGAGCAAGAATCGACTGAGAATTGGGCATCAACTCTGACCGCCCCGATTCTGCTCGATTCTGCATTCACCTTGACCACCAAATCAGCCGGCATCACTGATTCTCGTCACCAGAATCACTTGAGAATCATTGCAGTACCGGCTCCCGAGCTGATACTGCAACGATTCTTGACGACAATTCTGCTTCGATTCTCGACACAGAATCACTTCAGAATCGAAACATGAATCGACCCAGAATCGACCACTCTGACTTCCCCAAATAGGTCCCTCCTTTATACAGTAAAGAACAATTGTGAATTGTCCCACTACTTACCTTTCAGAAATACCTGTGAGCCATGTGTGATGAATATGCATTAATCACACACACAGCTTTCATGTGTGGTGATCTTTGCCGCCAGGTGTAATCCACTCTAGCTCATACAGCTGTTTTGTAAAAGATAGAGGGGTTTCGTAAATCGTTGATCCAGGTCTCAACACGAATCACCATCACCGACCGATGCCTTCGCTCATACCACTTCCTATTCGGGAAAGATATAAAAATATAAGAAATTAATTAAATAATCAATCTGTTTCTCCGCCCTCTGATTGGTTGTGAGCTCAGGCTGGCGAGGCACGAGCCCGCCTGAGTGGTAGATAAGGCGAGATTAGATTTACACGCGTTATTTATCTATATTATTATTGAAGCCCATCGCCTCTTGCTCTTCGCTTCCGTTCACGTCTCGTCCTCAACACCTCCTCGACGCGTTTATCCTCATTTTTTCGTACTTTCCACATTCCACAACATGCCACCAAAGTCTACCTGCGGCCTGGACCTCCCATTGCTCAAAACCTTCGACTTCAAGGCCTGGCGCACCCCACCCGCCGATCGCGACATTCCGGACGACATGACTCTTCGCGAACGGAATCTGTATAACCACGAGGTCGAAGTGGCTAATTCGGCCAGCAAGCAGCTTACCCGCCTCTACGAGGACGCGATAAACGACGACGATACGCCGGCCACGACGATTGATATCGGCAAGCGCCTGCGCGCGTCCTACAAGTATACGGAGGAAGAAATGGAGCTAATGATTACCTCCCCCGAGCGCTGCACGTCGACATTGGCGCCGATCCCTGCCCCGGTCCTCGACATCATCATCGCCGAGAGGACGAAGCGTGCTGCTGCGAAGAAAGAGGATGGGAAGTCGGAGCTGGCGGGCTCTTTGGTCATGGCGAAGGCGAAGAAGATTGATGTGCTGAGTCGCCCCCCCGTCTCCATCCCTGATGTCTTTCTAGTCGCGTTGAAGCACAAGCTTCACCCGCCGTTGTTCTGGTTTACCGATACGCGTCTGCGTTTCGCGACGGAGCGTTGCACGGAGCTGCCGATGAAGAAGAATACGTCGTTACCGAACGCGACCGAGAAGAGCATCCTGGATGTCACACGACTCATGAAGGAGTGGGGCTCTGATGAAAACCCCGGCGACATCTCACCCCTCACATGGATGCAAGCAATGAAGAACTTTGTCAAGGCGCTCGAGGTATTGTGCCCTGCGGTGACCTTGGCCAACCCTACCGCCTCTTCGTATGCGGAGGAGATGGAGCTTCACGGGCGATTCTTCGTGGCCCTGCCTGATTTCGAGCTGCTCTTTGACGTTTGGTATCCAGAGGAGCGTGAGCTCCGTAACATGATTCTAGACAACGACATCGGCTTCTGCAAGGACTTATGGACGTCCCGCGTCGGCAATCTCATCACAGCGTACAAGGTGAATCAGAAGATCGCTAATGGGACGCTCGGCTCGCACACGACCAAGCTCTCCGACTTGTCCACCATCTCCTCCAGCTCTGCGTCGAGGCCACCCGCCCCCGACCGCCGCGACCGCCAGAACGACCGCAACGATCGTCACGAGAGGAACGACCGCTACGACCGCTACGAGAGGAACGACCGCAACGATCGTGGCGACCGCGACAACGGCCGCAACTCATTTCGGGGCCCCGCCCGTGATTCCTTTCGGCGGAACGATGACGGTGTCCGCGCGTTGGTCTGCCTCATTTGTGGACAAGGTCACGTCGTCCGCGATCACCCGAAGAACCAGACGGAGTTCAGGGACCGCAAGGAGTATTTCTCCACATACGAGCAGAACACGCTCAAATGCGCGCGCGGTGAGCGTAAGACAATTTGTCTTGGCTTCAACTTGCATGGAAGATGCGGAGGCGTCGGACACCCTGCCGGCGTCGACCCCCTTCACGTCTGCAGCCTTTGCGGCGGAGACCACTCCGCTTTGCCCGCAAACGACCGTTGCCGCCGCGTGCGCAACGGCGACTACGTTTATTGATCGAGACACTGAGTTTTATAGCGACGAGCGCGCCTTAGAAGGAATAAATCCGCCTACCCTCATATACCCAGATCTCCGGCCTTTCGTTCTCCACCGTCTTGTTCCGATCGCCAGCGACGCCCAGCACATTGCTTTATTCGAGCGCGTCATCCACCCTTACAACCCTTGCGAACTCAATAGACTCCTGACAAAGCATAAGCTCATTGACGCATACCCGCAACTCTTAACGAATCTGCAACAAGGCTTCCCTCTTGGACGTTTCCCGGTCCTTAACCGGTCGATCATCATACCCAACAATAATTCAATAATGGAACACCGTCAGCTCGTCTCAAAATACCTCGATACGGAACTGGAATTGGGCCGCATGTCGGGCCCCTTCTCCCTGGAGGAGACGGAGAGAATCTGTCGCGGACCTATATTTTGCTCGCCCATGCTTGTATCCGAACACTACGAAGGACCCGGCCTCCCGCCAAAATACAGAGTCTGCCGCCACCTCTCCAAGGACGACAGATTCTCGGGCTCGCCATCGGTCAATTCCTTCATCGACAAGTCCGATTTCCCAACGAGGTTCGATTTCGCCTTGGATGTGGCGTACTTGGTGAGTCTCTTTACCCAATTTTGACGCTTATTTGTTTCCCGAGTTCCGTGCTCCCTCCTTCCGCGCCGCGCGCACGCTCTCTCCCCCCGCGCCGCGCGCATGCTCTTTCCTCCTGCGCCGCGCGCACGCCTCCCTCGCATCGCGAGTGTGATGGTTATCTCTCTCCCTGCGCCGTGCGCACGCTCTCTCTGCTCCCCGCGCCGCGCGCATGCTCTCTCTGCTTCCCGCGCCGCGCGTATGCTTTCTCCTCCCGCGCCGCGCGCATACTCTCTCCTCCTGCGCCGTGCGCACGCCTCCCTCGCATCGCGAGTGTGATGGTTTTCTCTTCCTGCGCCGCGCGCCGTCCTCACTCGCATAGCGGGTATATTGTGCTCTTGCCTGCACCGCGGATCGCACCGGCATTTCCCATACCTCGTTTCTATACTCCTCATTTCCAGCTCGGGTCCACCAACTACGTGCGTATTGCTGACGTTTCGTAGATTTCGAACGCCCCGAAGGGTACCCAGGCTTGTGCTTTCGACATCAAAGCCTTTCATCGCACAACACCCGTCCTCCCCGACCACAAACCGTTCCTCGTGGCGTCGCTGGACGGCATGTTCTTTATCGACCACTGCCACCCGTTCGGTTCGGCGTCCGCGAGCAGCAATGCCGGCCAGATCTGTCGCGCGATCATCGACGTTTGGCGCGCAGAGACCGGCGAGGACGGCAACGTACTCGGCTACGAGGACGACCTCGCAAACTTCCGCTTTCCCAATGCCAACGGCCCTTTCAGTAGCGGCACTTACAGATATCGACTCGACCGCGACGCGTCCCTCGCCCTCATCGACGGCGTCAAGACGCCATGGCATCCAGTCAAGACCGGCAAAGCTTACGACGACACCATCGTGTTCTTGGGTTTGTTATGGGACCTCATCGAACGCCGCGTCTCCCTCACCGAGCCGAAGCGCCTCAAGTACCTTGCCCTCGTCTCCTCCTTCCTCGCTCGCGCAGAGAAATCCGGCTCTTTCTCCCTACTCGAGTTACAGACGCTCCACGGCACGCTTGTGCACGTTTCCTTCATCCACGAGGCCGGCTCTTCGCGCCTACCTGTCTTCTCTAACCTCATGGCGCATTACAAGGGCAACACATCCGCCTTGCGCCACCTCTCCACCTCTGCGCGGCATACCCTCAAGTGGTGGAAGCACCGGCTCGCGGACCCAGACGTCTTCCGGCAGCTCCGCCGCATCGGGCCGCTGCGCGATGAGCACATCTTCGTCGACGCGTCGACGTCGTGGGGTTTGGGCTTTGTTATTGGGCGCAAGTGGTACTCGCTGAGGCTCAAGGACGGCTGGAAGGAGCCGGGACGCGACATCTGCTGGCTCGAGGCGATCGCGCTGGAAATCCTCTACCTCTTCCTCGTCCAGCTCGATTTTCGAGACATCCACCTTCTCATCCATTCGGATAACAAGGCCGCCATCGGCGCTCTCTCCAAATCCCGCAGCCCCAACCTCCACCTCAACCTCTGTGCCCGTCGCGCGTTCGCGACGACCTCCTTTCACTCGATCGTGCCCAAACTGATCTATGTCGAATCAAAACTCAATCCGGCCGATCGCCCCTCTCGTGGCTTGCCTTCTTTCCCGCTCGACAAACACCTTACTCGCCGTTTTGAGCTCCCCCCAGACCTCGCCGAACTCTTCGTCGACGGCGATTGGTGATCTAAATCGTGGAGAATGTCATCGGGCCGGTAAGTCCGTTTTTTCTCCCACCGCTCTCGCCTAATTCCCACAGCCTCTTTTCCATCTCTACTATGTGCTACGACGACGGTTCGCTTCTTGGTACACCTGCTCCCCTCGCCTCGCCAGTTTTGCTCGCCTCGCCCGTCTCGCTCGCTCCGCCTCGGCCCGACATATTCGGGAAGACTCAAGTGTTTTTCAATGTCTCTACGCTATCTTTCTCGCGCGAGCTGTGCTTGCGACAGTGCGTTTTTACACCCAGCGCGTCGCGCCCTGCTAACTTCGTGCAGCGTGACTCCCAATGAACCTTCCGCTCTCGCCTCGCCTCTGCAGCCTCGCCTGCTTCCCTCATCGTGCGTTACTAACACAATAACGCCGCGAGGGCGCGTCTGACCTCCTCCCTTTAGCTGCTCGCCGCCTCGCTCACTCGCGCTCGTTGACGCCGCTCCGGACCCCCGTCGCACCGCCGCCCTCTCCCTTCCGCCGAAACGAACGCGCAAGCCTCGCGCGGGCAACGAGCTCGCGTATAGTATCTATCGACCAATCGTCCCCGCCGATCGGCGCGTCCTACTCTGGTCTTCCCCATTCGCTTTCGAAGTGCACCAACGTCTGTTGCGTGCAGGCATCCGAGTCGATTTGCAGGCGCGCATATACGAGGGGCTTCTGCGCGCCACGACGGACAAGTCGCGCGAGTCTTACGGCGCCGGCCTGCTCCGCTTTCACCAGTTCTGCGACCGCGGCAACATCCCCGAGCGCGATCGCATGCCCGCTGACCGCCTCCTCCTCGCCGCCTTCGTCGCCGACGCCATCGGCACCCTCTCCGGCAAAGGCATCCGAAACTGGCTGAACGGATTGCGTCTCTGGCACCTGTTCAACGACGCGCCTTGGTATGGCGACGATGGTTGGCTGCCGTCCTTGAAGAAGGCTGCCGACCGCGCTGGTGTTCCGTTCAAACGCCCGCCTCGCGGCCCTATCACCAAGGCGCACCTCCGTGCCATCCGCGCTTCCCTCGACCTCACCTCTGGTTTCGGCGCGGCGACGTGGTCGAACGCGACGGCTTGTTTCTGGGGCTGTCGTCGTCTCGGCGAGCTCGTCACCTCCAGTGTCAGCAAGTTTTCCTTGGAGCACGATACGACGCGCGACACGCGCACATCGTTCAGCTGCGTCAACGGCCACGACGTCGCCACCTTCCACATCGTCTGGACGAAGACGACAACCATCCTCGGCGCCGACTGCGTCCTCACCGCGACCATGGGCGACGACGTCGATCTGTGCCCGGTCTGGGCTTTCCGTAACCACCTCGCTGTCAACCACTCGCCGCCGGCGTCGACTCCTCTCTTTGCCTACCGCGAGCATGATTCGTGGCGCGTACTCACCAAGGACCTTTTCCTGCGCACCACATCTGCCACCTTCGCCGCGGCGGGCCTCGAGAACGTCTTCGGCCACAGCTACCGCATCGGCGGGTCGGTGGAATTGTTGCTCGCCGGCGTCGAGCCGGAGGTGATCATGAAGCTCAGTGGATGGACTTCTCTTTGCTTTCTTATCTACTGGCGGCGCCTCGAGCAGATTTTACCTCAACGTATTACCGCGGCCTGGGCTGCTCGCATACAGGCCTTTGCCTCCATTCATAACCACTCTTACGATACCACAGCCCTTAATTTCGATGAAGATTAATTGTATTATTTTTTCTCCCCTATAAATGACCTTCGCATCGCTCATTTGGGTCTTCGGGCCTCCACCACTGAGTACCCTCACGCGAGCCTTGGGCTCTTAGAGCGTTGCTCCGTTCGGGGTTTTTTTCGGGTCCTCCTCCTTTGAGGCCCGTTTTCCCACTGCGTACTGGAGCTGTTGGCGCGCATCCCGCCCGATTCGCAAGGCGCGTCGAAACGCGTGTTTATCCTTGGCGAATCGGCCGCGAAGCGGCCCAGCTCCATCCGCAAACACACATACCTTCCTCCTCCTCATCTTCTCCTCTCCTCTCCTCCTTTCCTCCCCGCACACGACCGGCCGCAGGCCGGTGCGTTCCCATCTCTCTCATCTCACCTCACCTCACCTCATCCACGCGGATATTAAATCGACATCTCCCTTATTGTGAGCTCAGGCTGGCGAGGCACGAGCCCGCCTGAGTGGTAGATAAGGCGAGATTAGATTTACACGCGTTATTTATCTATATTATTATTGAAGCCCATCGCCTCTTGCTCTTCGCTTCCGTTCACGTCTCGTCCTCAACACCTCCTCGACGCGTTTATCCTCATTTTTTCGTACGCCCTCCCACCGTCCCTGGTGCCCACGCTTGGGTTTTTTCGGGTCCTCCTCCTTTGAGGCCCGTTTTCCCACTGCGTACTGGAGCTGTTGGCGCGCATCCCGCCCGATTCGCAAGGCGCGTCGAAACGCGTGTTTATCCTTGGCGAATCGGCCGCGAAGCGGCCCAGCTCCATCCGCAAACACACATACCTTCCTCCTCCTCATCTTCTCCTCTCCTCTCCTCCTTTCCTCCCCGCACACGACCGGCCGCAGGCCGGTGCGTTCCCATCTCTCTCATCTCACCTCACCTCACCTCATCCACGCGGATATTAAATCGACATCTCCCTTATCGGCATCTAGAACGGCTGTGCAGTATGTAGAATTTTAAATCTTGCATCGGCGAGACTTCCAAGCCACAATAAAAAGTAGTAATAACTCTCCTGGTCTAATTTATGTTGCAGGCTCTGGGCAGAGGTACCAGGGATACCCGGAGGGCCTCAATAATGAAATAGCGCAAAAAAAAAAAAAACGAAAAACAACTCTCGACCTGGGAGTCGAACCCAGCTCTGCCGCGGAAGTAATGACGTAATCCAAGATGACAAGCGGCTGTACTAAACCGATATACTAGTCAAGACATGGCAGTATGTGCAATGATAGGCTCTATAGCTGGGCAGCTACGTACTATCATTTTTATTTATTTTTTATTCGACTTCAACTTCAGATTGCTAACGGACCTTGAAACACTTGGGGGGGGAGCCTCAGGTACTTGAATCACTTCCCTTTTACAATCAAGGACATCAGAATTCAGCTGTAGTGTCTGACAACCGTTGTCCTCATGCCCGCTGTCATGATCCTGTTCAACTCGCTCCGGTTCTGATGTTTTGATCAATCAAGATAAAGGCCCTCCGGTAGACGGCGGCAGTCCTTGGCATCCCGGTCTTCGGAAGCAGAGTGAACCAGTTGCATTAATATTTCTCTTCAACACCGAGTTGGCGATGTCGATTCGAATAAGACATACAGATAGTCATGGGCGTCAGATCTAGACTTCACCTTGGTTGGCATAGTCGGCAATTGATTTACCGCAGAGTATTGGTGGATTCGATGAAGAAAATGGCCCGTATGAACTCGGCGTTTTTAGCGCCATCCACGGCTATCGATATCGAGGACGCCGCAGCCGTGACAGCCGAATCGGCGACGTGTGATTGGTCGACCCAAATGCGGAAAGTCAACCTTAGAAATGAGGACCTCCGCGGTCGCAGTCAGCGTGTGCCAAAAAAAACATATAGACGTGCTCCGCCCACCAACCACCCCGTTACCTCCCCTCCTCCTGCGCCCTTTCCTCATCCACCCACATACCATCCCCCCCATCTTTCTGGTGTCTTGCTCCCTCTGGTGCCTCAAATTAAATAAATAAATAACCTCGGTCTCGGCAAAAAACAATGTCCTCCTCGTCATCCTTCGACCCAGCGGCCCGAATGCACCGCTCCGCGCAACCCAGACACATATATGCACCTCCGCGTCGCCTCTGTCTTCATCGTGCTCGTGTGCGCCACAAGCGGGACGCTCTTCCCCGTCCTTGCGCGGAGAAGCAAGTGGCTGCATGTGCCCAAGGGCGTGTTCGAGTGCGTTCACTTTTCTTTTCTTCCCCACTTCCCATTCCCATTCCTCTATATCCCTTTTTCTCTGGAGCGCAATTCGTAATGCTGATCGACATTGCTAGCTTCGCAAAGTACTTCGGATCGGGCGTCATCGTAAGTACTCAGTTTGTTACCTCCCAGTCAGATCCTCACAAATTCCTGACTCCGCGCAGATCGCCACGGCCTTCATCCACCTGCTCTTCCCCGGCCTCCAAGAGCTCTCCTCGCCTTGCTTAGCCCCCGGATGGTCCGAATACGTGGGTCTCTCTCTTTCCGATCGCACCTTATCGCCCATCTCGGTCCCTTCCTTTATCCATCCATCCTAATCACCTCCTCCCTCCCATTCCCCTCCACCCAATCCCCGCCCATGTTATATTGTGGCCCTCAATTCTCTTTCAAAAAATTACCAATATAACGCTAACGATGTATATGTACCACACAGCCCTACGCCCTCGCCCTCTGCCTCCTCAGCATATTCTCCATCTTCGTCCTCGAGCTCGTCGCCTTCCGCTGGGGCACCGCGAGGCTGCAGAAGATCGGGATGCGGCATGGTAAGCTCGTGTTTATTTTATTTTAATATTTTTATGATGTTTCTTGCGGATTATTGTATCTTCTGGGCGCGTTTTGTGTTGGATTTGTCCTGTGCGTCGCAGACGGAAAAGGTCGTTGCCTCCCGACGAGGCCTCTTCTTTGCTTCTTGCTGCTCCTGTTGGGTGGACGAGTTCTCGTGCGTGCTTCGTCCCGGGCGCCGCCCCTGGCTCCTTTGACGGCGTGTGTGGGTGCGGGAGACGGGAGCCAGGGCAGGGGGACGCGCCCGCGGGGTGCCTGCAGCGCTCAGGAGGAAGGAGGAAGGGAAAGGAGGCGTTGGAGGCGCTTTCGTTTCGTCAGCGTCAGTAAGGCGTTGCGCTGGCGCGGGAGCTGGGCGCAGTCTCTGGCGCCGGAATGGTGGACGGCGGGTTTTTCCTCCTTAATATCTTTTCACGCCGATTTCTCCCGCTGGTCCCTTCAGATGCGCGAAGTGGACTTGCTCTTCTGCGCGGGATGCACGCTGAGCCTACTGGCGGAAGATTTTCTTTTAGCGCGTTCTTGCCTTTCTTCTTTCTTTCTTTTTCTTGCGGCGCACACTGGTGGGAGGTGGCGGAAGGTGGACGCATCGCGCTATCCAGCTCGCTTGTCGTGCACGACCTTCGTTCGCGCGGGCACTAAGGCAGTGGGATGTGACCACGGGTGCAGCGTTAGGAGGAAAGGCGGAGGAGCTTTCATTTCGTCAGCAAGACGGTGTGCTGGCGCGGTGGGAGCAGTCTCCAAGGGTGTATCTGGTGCAGGGCCCGCCTGCTTCTGTCATTTTCGCTTCTTCTTGCGCTCCTCATTTCATCTCCGTCACCTTGCTAACTCCGCTCCTCCAGACCCCCACGGCCACTACACCGGCTCGCACGCCGCGCACGGACCCGAGGGCGGCGCGCGGACGCCGCCTGCCCACGGCGCGTCGTCGCCTGCGCTACCGACCCTGCCGACAAAGGAGACCGCTGAGTCGTCGGCGTTCTCATTCGAAGACGGACAGCACAACCACGAGCACGAGCGCGAGCATGAGGGACACGGCGACGGGCACGACGACCACTCGCACCAGCACCACTCGCACGACGCCGGCCACTCCCACTCGCACGCGGGCCACTCGCACCAGCCGCCCCATGCGCATGGGCTCGGGCACGACGCGGGCCATGGCCACTCGCACCAGCCCCTTCCGCACGCACATGCCCACGACCACGACCACCATGGCGACTTGGAATCGGGGGCCGGCGCGGGGGTGGGGGCGGGGGCGGGGATGGGACACTTGGACGACTCGGCGGCGGCGCAGATTGTGGGGATCGCGATATTGGAGTTTGGCGTCTTGTTGCATAGGTGGGTGGCGGGTTCTTCCGTTTGTTTTTATTTGAGTGGGGGGTGGGTGGGAGGGGAGGAGACGGCTGTATGTCGTTCGCGATTGCGCTGCGCGTTCTGCACCCCGCGGAGTGGAAAGGGGAGAGGGCGTCATTGGTGACTACGGGCGGACTGCATGTGTGGACTTGCTGTGTCGGCATGCCCGCTCTCCCCTGCCCTGTGCGCGACCAACTCCCCGTGTGCGACTTTCGCCTGTGCATCTCTCATACGAGTCTCGAAACGATTTACTGACACTGGGTTCCTTTCACCAGTGTGCTCATCGGGCTTACGCTCGCGGTGGACGAAGGCTTCAAGATTCTGTTCGTCGTTATCGTCTTTCATCGTGCGTTTTTTTTCCCCCCTTGCTTTCCTCCAAGTCACGATACTAACACATGCACACCCACAGAAACATTCGAAGGCCTCGGCCTCGGCTCGCGCCTCGCGTTCATCCGCCTCCCCCCCACGCCGCGCTACCGCCACGTCCCCGTCATCGCCGCGCTCATCTACGGGCTCAGCACGCCCCTCGGCATCGCCATCGGCCTCGGACTCCGCAGCTCCTATAATCCGGGCAGCGCGACCGCGAGTCTGGTGAGCGGCGTGCTCGACTCGCTCAGTGCGGGGATATTGATCTATACGGGGTTGGTCGAGGTGAGTTCTCTCTCCCTCTTTTTTCTTCTCCCTCCTGGTGATAAACGAAAACACATACTAATTGCACGCACCCCCAGCTCCTCGCGCACGAGTTCCTCTTCAACAAAGAGATGATGAACAGCTCGAACGGGCGGCTCGCGTACGCCATTGGGACGATGTTGCTGGGGTGTGCGGTTATGGCCTTGTTGGGGAAGTGGGCTTGAGTAGACTGTGCCGTTGTTGGACATCGGCTCCGGCGGGGACGCAGCGCGCTCGGGGAGCGTCGCGTGCGCCTAGTTGGTGCCCTGCGGAACATCGCGCTGTCGCGGACGCGTGGGAGACGCCGTTCTTGAAGAAGGAAGGAAAGAAACCGCTGCCACTGGGTGGCGGAACTGTACAATAATTAATCGGGACTCGGACGGCGTTACATACACTTCATCTCATCTCAGCATCTCATCTCACCTACCTACTCACCTCATCCACCCTGCATCTCTCCACCTTTCTTGGTTTCCTGCTTTCCGTCGCTTTACTTACCTTTGCTGCTTTCGTTTTTTTATTACCTACACTCTTCGTACATGTTTCTTATATCGCAGACTAGCTGGCTTTCTACTATAGAGTGCCTTTGTACACGAGTAGGGAAGGAGTCTAAGGAAAGAGAAAAATGTAAATCGTGCATGTGTTCTTGGCTCGCCGCCTTTTTGCGTCGGCTACATAGGCCACGATTTTTCCCTGGTATGGGGTTTATTTAAAGAGGACCAAGATTCGACGCACTGAGATACTTTCATTTCGCTCTTGAACCCGATCCGCTATGTTTTAGAAACCGTACAATAATATTTCTTACATAATTTCGAGCGGCGAACCGCCATGCCGTCATTTTGATGGCGCCATTTGATGTGATGTGAATGATGCGCCCCGTTCTTGTGCTTCGAGTCGTTGCTTCGTGTCCAAATAAAAATCGCTAGCAACCTGGTGTACGGATTTCCCTTACTTCATGCCTTATGAAAAAGTAGAGAAAATTTATTTCAAAGCCAAAACTAGGTTCAGCATGAACACACAAGGTTACTTGAGCCCACAAAAAAATTCAACCAACAACATCCTTACATACTGCTCCATCAAACTCCAGCTCAGCCTCAGATAAATCATCCTCCTCCTCCATCTCCTGGTCCGGTGCATAAGAGAGCTCAGTCCAACTGGTCAAGTTTTGCTGGTGTTGCTCCTTCACATCTTCATTCATTCTGGCAAGCCTTTCATCAATAGCTTGAACCTGTTTGGTCTGTGAGGAGCGCTCAAACAGTGGCCTCGCCATGTCCCAGAGCTCTAGGGCTTTCAGTAAATTCCCATTCTTCTCAGATATGTCTCCAAGTCGGATCATGCATTCTGCTCTGCTGCGGTGCACATCCATCTGTGTGAAGCCCTGCAAGGCAAGGGTGAACAAGGAGGTAGCCGTAAACTCATCGTTTTCTCGGAAGAAAATATCTCCAATGAACTGCAGGGCCTTGTGGATTTCAAGTTTCTCCTTTTGCTTGAGGGAGTATGCAAGGAAAACTGTGCTCCAAGATGGATCATGATCTGAGCCTTCCCAGCGACCGGTATCTCCGAGTCTCTCAAGGCAGTAACTTACTAGCTCAGAATTATTTCCCCACACTGCTCCAAGACATCGGAGGAACACCGAGGTTGACATATCACCCTCCCGGAGATTAAGATCAGCTTGAATACAATCACAAGAGGTAGAGAGTCTTGTGGATCCGTACACTTTGAAGATGGTTTGGGATGCATCAAGTTTCTTTTGAATCTCATGCTTGGAAACGCCCATGGATATCTCAATATTTGCAATGTTGAGCAATGAGAGCCCATGCAGATGAGGGGTATTGCCTGCAGGGCCGGCCTGAATGTTCCGATTGTGTATACTATGTGCTTCAACATACTCCGATTTGAGCTGATGAACCTCTCCCAGGATCGTTTGAATTGAGTGTTCCTCATAACTATGGGACAAACCGGATAGATTGAGAAGAGCTCTGCCCCTGTCAAGCAGTGAGATGCATTGTGTGTAATTGCCCAGGGCTTGCCAGCATCCTGCTTCAAGACGCAGTCCACGTGCTTCAGTGTATAGATCTCCAGACCTCCTGGCCAGCTTTTGTGCATCCCGGACATAAACCTGAGCAGCAATGTAGTCACCCAGAGACCATTTGGTAAACGAAAAATGCATAAGTATGTAGGATTGGCTTCTGCTGTTCCCAGTAGCTTGTGCTAGAGAGAGTGCAATTTGAGCATGTTTTGTGGACATTGAAATGTCTTGGTTGTGGTAGAGGTAATAATTTGCTAGCTCAGTATGAAAACGACCTAGAAAATGCATGAGGTTTTTGGTGGCCAATATCAAGAAAAAGACACACATTTCAGATTAGGATCATCAAAGTAGTCAAACTGTTCCTGGGCTCGACTTTCAAGTTCCTTTGCATGAGAAGTTACAGATCTCCATGGACCAAAGGTCTCAGTGGTGACATAAACCTCCAGTGCTGGATTAGATAACTCTGGAAGCATTGGGATGATCAAGTCAAACAGAGCTATATCTCCACCCCCAGTCATTCCGCTGAATCGGTTGAGATGACATGTGCAGTAAATGCTAACAATGAGATCTGGATGTCCCAGCTTTAGACCATTCTGGAGGATGTTCTGAATGTTTGAAAAATTTGATGTGATTTTGGAAGCTATCAGAGTACTGGATTTCATGCCACTGTGTTCCCTATAAAACTCCAGAAGGTCCTGAAAGTGGTTGAGAAGTGGGCGGATCATCTGGTCTGTTGGAGCCAGAAGCCTTTGCATATATTCTCGAATAGGCACCAAGACTTTGATTCGTTGGTGCTCATCAGTATAGGCCAATGCGGTCCGAAGCAGTGCCACTTTGCAGCCAAGAATATTTTCAATTGGAAAATTGGTTTGCTTGAGTTCCACATCAGACAGTCCATCTGGGAGAATTGACAGTAGGGCAAGAAGATCCTGACAATGAGGCATGGACGTGATCCTGGGGCTTGACAGCGACAACAAGATAGAGATTTCGAGGTTGGATCTACTATCATGCCCCTCTGACAGGAGAGAGGTTTTTTCGGTTTCCCAGCGGGATAGGATCTTTGAACAACCTTCCGAGTCAGTATCCACAAGATGGGCCAGAAGGCTGATGGCCAATGGCATATTGTCAGTTAGCCTGAGTACTTGGTCTACTTCATCCATTGAATGCCCCTCATCTGCAATATCAAGAAACATCTCTCGAGCAGAATTTTGTGCCAATGGCTGCAATGGCATTAAAAACGGTTGTGTCCACAGCACTTTTGATGGCCGCTCTGCACCTCGCATTGTAATCTGGTAGTTGATCAGTTAAATTGCTAGTGGAAGAGGAAGAGAATAGACAAACTATCAATGCCAGGTGGGTTATTTCTGTGAGTAGGGAAAGAAAGTCCTCAATTTCTTTACGAGTTTCGACTTGGTCCCACAGTGTCTCAAGGTTATCCAGAATCAACAAAGTCGGTGGGGCACTTGAGAGGTGCCGAAGGACCCCTTGAGTGAGGTTCTTCCCTGGCTTTAGTCCTAGATGAGCACCAATGACCCCAGCAAGTTCCACTCTATTTCTTGAACCATCACATGCAACAAAAAACCGATTGTCCTGGTATTTGGTGGTAATGTCAGTGTGATGCAAGACTGCCCTCGATAGACTGGTCTTTCCCATTCCACCTGCACCTAGGATGGCTATTCTGGGACTTCCCTGATCAAAAGACTTGAGAATACGTATGAGTTCGGCCTCACGACCATGGAAGATTTTTGGTTCTGCCGGGAGCATTGAGATGGAGTTGGAGCTGGGACATATCTAAGTACACCAAAATAGTAGGCATTGGTAAGTGCTACCTTGAATATGAGCCAGAATAGACCTGACTTATCTACACAGCGGTCAGTTGACTATTTGAGAGTACATCAAGTACCGCACATGATCACGTACCAAGGATGCGGAATCGGCACTTGAAAGTGTCTCGATCATATCAAGCACCTCTTGATGTCTGGCTTCCACAAGATCTTCCATTTGTTTTACATCGGATAGGATATTAGTGATCTTAAATTGGTTTTCAATCAAAGATTTTGCTCATGTAACAATGTAAATTCACCTGGAAGAAATCAAGTTCCTGTTGTAGCCCTGTTTTGCAATCCTTGAGTAAAACACCCAGTTCTCCCTGCCGGAAAAAACTTCTTGACTTTGTTGCCACCTTGTTGTGCCTCAATGAAAGCATGAATCTTGTGGAGAGTCCTGAAGAAAATTAGTCAATTAAGGTCAGATAAGTATAATTACACCGAGACTGGAAACCCACTGAGCAAATTTTGCAATGTGATTCAGTACACTTGGTGCCAGTTCTGCACCAGTATCCGATTTGATATAGACCACAATGATTGCATTGAGCAGCTGATGAACCTGCTCCATCAACTCGTTGCAGGCATTCCTATTTTGTTTAATTGTCTGGAACACCAATTCAGTGCTAACTCCGTTAAATAATTCTGACTCATACCTGTGCGAGTTTCAAGAGGGATTGGGTGGTATTCAAAATGGCCTCCAGGCCAGAAATCTTGAGGTTGCCTGCAAGGAGCTCCAGGCTGCTCCTAGTAATAGCCAAACATCCCGAGACCTGATTCAACCGAATTTCAGCTATACTTGCTTGACGGGGCATTTCGGTAAGGATGTGGGTGATTGAAGGCACCTGGGGTTTATAATCCATGAATCAGCCAAGAGAAGACCAGAAGCACCGGATGTGCCAAGTAATTAACTTAACTCCCTCTATTCACCGCGGGTTTACAGCGTTCTCCGTAATTTGCGGACCTACAAGAATGGACTAAGTACTGACCAGGCACAGAAGGTGAGCTCAAGGTATGGCATGATGCACTCTAGATGACTATTTGTGGTTTGTTTCCGGCCCGATTGCAGCGTGGAAACAATTGTCAATGAAAGTGGATGCAACTAGACACACCCTGTTGTGCCAACATCCCACTTACTGGTGAACTTCTTAAGGATTACTGATGCCCACATGTTCAGCAGTAAATTCAGTCTTGAAATACTCTCAATTATCACGCAAGTAAAGGTATAGATAGACGGAACAGATAATCGGGAGACCGGGAGATGGTCAACTTCTGCTGATCAGAAGACGTCAAAGAAGCACAGATGACTTTCATTTTTATCATCCCACCCGTTGATGCCCACACTTGCATCAGACTTTTGACAAATCTATTGTAGCATTGTACAACGCCAAACAATGCCGAAAAACGCGACAATCCCCCGCGAAACCGTCACAACGTGGCAACGCGACAATTTTCGGCGAAAATCTGACAACGCCGGAACAAGATCATCAGATATCTCCGGAACGCAGTTTGATTGCGGGGTCATTCAACCTCTCTGAGTACCTCTACTACCCTCTGAACCACCACCCAACACATTGGTCATGGTCCTTGTCCCACCAGTGCCAGTGTTGGCAATTAAGGGTTAATTATTTGTGGTGGGGACCTTTAAGCCTTAACCAGAATTAAGGCCTTAATTAAGGGCAAGCCTTAAGGCCTTAAAGCCAATTTAGGTAGTACTTTCCCACGGCCAATGGCAGCACTGCGAAGCAATGCGGGTGACGAAAAACTGAAGAAGATTTATGTCTACGGTATGTATACATCAGTATCATCCTCTACTCCCCCATCGTCAGGCCTGGCGTCCTCTTCCGCGTCTACTTCAGGGTTCCGACCGAATGCCTCCATTAACTCCGCCTCGCGATCAAGATCCTCCGAACTAACCTTCATCACAGGCTTCGTTCCACCACCAAAGAGCACAGAAGGAGAGGAGTCTTTCACCACTGTGGGGTGAGTAGAGGCGGCAGAAGCAACAATATCTTTCATGGAGATGCGCAATAAGCGGCTCGGCTGTACCGGTCCGAACCCTTAAGCCTTAACGTCTCAGCTGGGCCAGCCATTAAGACTTAAGGGAAGGCCTTAATAACCCTTAAACCAATTAAGGCCTTAAACCTTAAGGCCAACACTGCCCACCACCCTACAAAGGCCGACTTGATTTTGGTGAACAACGCCGAAACGCCAAAAAAACACGTGAAATGCCACAACAAAAATGTCAAATGGCTGATGTGCTCCGCGACGAGCTCACGGGAGAGTAAATTTTGCCACATAGTCGAATCGTGTCGCAAAACCACTGCAAAACACCTGTTAGTTTGGCGAAATTGATCGCCCGACGCCGACAGAGTTAACGTTCGTCATCCGACAGATTGAACTGTAATTAATTAAAACCTTGGCTCCTTTATTCTCTCGCCCACAATAACCGTGGGGGGCGGGACAATTAAACCTTGAATTGTACAGTATGCACATTCTCGCGGGCGTTGAACTATCGGAAATCTCGACAATACAAATTTTCAGCGTCATAAAAGGGCTACTGATTCAATAGGATTCAGCCGGTAAACTGCAAACTCATTTGGTGTACTTTTGCATGAACCTCCCAAGTTTGCTGCAACATTTAATAATTATAATCGGGTACTGTATTAGGGGACTTCTATGACGTTACAGACGTTGCAAAAATCAAACGCGCGCGCGGATTGAGTTGCGAAGTATATTTTAGTGAGAAAAGTAAAATCCTGGGGGCAGAGTCTCTTGAAATGATAGACACGTCAGACGCGTCGCAGACACCAAAAAACGCGGCCAGGGGAGCAGCAGAAAGTATTTGATGGCCCTTGATGGCTGTGTTATATCGGGGTGATGGCAAAATGTTAAGATTAAGACACAGGCGTAGATGTACAGAACGATGGTAACTTGAATGGCCCGTTGGCGTTATGAGCTTGCGGACGGCGGCGAGCCAGCCAGGAACACAGACTTGGTTGAAGATTGCTCTTGGACGAATCCGAGGCGCGCTCACTGACAAGCGAGCTGAACCAAAAGAAATCCAAGGCATGATAGTTAGCGGGGCAGATTCGGCTGCGGTTACCGAAGGACCCCTGATAATAGACTTGGAGGCCAGGTCCGGTACCGGACAAAATTTTCGGATTTCGACCTCAAACCTAGGTCCAAACCGGACAAAAACGGGCGGAGTTGGTCAGAATGCTAGGTCCAAACCGGACAAAATTTTCGGAATTGAGCACAAGTTTCAGTTGAGTTTCAGTTAACTTTTTGGGCCCAAATTGCTTCAACTGGCCTGTATTGACAAGGAGTTGGACGAACACGTTGAGAGGGCTGCAAAAACGCGTGGCGGAAGAGGTTTTGGATTTTTGGGGCCGCGGGACTCCAAATCTACCGTTTTCGGATGCCTTACGGCAGCCTAGGCTGGGTCCAAACCGGACAAAAATCGCCTAATCCCGCCAAAAAGTGTCCGGACAATTATGCCCCGATTCCGGAGTTTTGGGATCTAGCCTCGAAGTCTATTATCAGGGGTCCTGTTACCGAGTGGCGATTTGAGCCAAGAGTCCCAAGACGCCGGCGGCATCAATGCGCTTTCAAGCGATCCGCATTTTGCTCGCGTTTGACATCGATCTTTGCACGTGATCGTGAGCTGTCTTTGCAGTTGCACAATCGCACGCGCAACCTCACCTGCTCCTGTTGCAGGCTTCAGAGTAGGTTTCAGGTCAGTATGCAGCCATAGTGCACACATTCCAGGGTTTTTTAAAAATATACTATGCCAAATGCGGAACGGACTCCAGATATAACATAAGCAAACAAACACATCAGTTGTGTGTTCCCTTGCTCTCTGGAGGTGTTCTTTCGCGTTTTCGACGTGTCTACGTGGTTGCCATGCTGGGAGACTCTGCCGAAAGATTTTCCATATTTTCACCGAAAAATACTTCGCAACCCAATCCGCGCGCGCACTTGATTTTTGCAACGTCTATAACGTCATAGACTTCACGGTAGGGCGTATTTTCCCATTTGTGAATATGTATATTCCAGTGATGGGACCATTATTTTTTTTAAATAAAGATATTCCACCAACGAGATTGAATTTTGTTCTTGGAATAAACATTTTTTCGTGGAATATATATCTCCTCATGTAAGCTTCCCAACCCTTGCTGCCATGGCCGAGAGGCCCGCCCCGAGGGCCAGGTCATCAAGCAGCTAAAGGGGCCTTGTGGCCAACATGAGAAGGTCCGCTGTTCGGTCCGAAGCTCGACCGCTGCATTGACAGTCCACTGGCAGTAGGTTTTTCAGGAGCATTGTTGAGAGAAGGATGGGGTGTGTGCCTGGTGGGTGGAATTGATAGAAATTCCTGAAAGTTAAATATGGGGTGATCACAGATATATTCCACAAACGACAATTTTATTTGTCCCATCAAATGAATATATATATTCACAAACGGGAAAATACACCCTACCGTAAAGTCCCCTATTATATCATGTTTCCTTTTCTTTGAAAGTTCAACTCAAAACTCGGAGCATCGTTTCACACCACGAAGAGGCGGAGTTTAATTCTGACATAGGCCCAGGCTTGAACTGCATTTCATTGCACTTGAAAAGATGATTCTTAATGCATGTAGAGGGGAGAAAATGGTTCAGAACCAGCGAGGTTATTATTACATGTCACAAGCCAAGTTTAATGCGAGAAGACACGTTGGTGAGTCCACAAGACACGAAAAAGCCCTCGACGCGTTGTGACACGTGTGTCACGTGCTGCCGTTGTGCCAACGCCGCTGGCTGTTGTGCTTCGTTCATCTTCGCTCACAACTTGAAGCAGAACCTAGCGGAACGCTCTGCGAGACGGCTACACTGCATATCCCAAACGAGCCTCGACCCTCCGGTTCTCATTTGTAGAGCTGAGCGTCGAGCAAAATGTATGAAAAAAACGGTCAACACATTCGCCTGGGGCCCTGGGCGTCGTAAACCATCTAACCCACCTTGTCCGGGTTTGAGTCTGCAAAACTTTAGGATTGGAATCCAGGATGAGCATGGTGGGTACTACGGTTCGCTTTGCCTTTTCATTCACATTTTTCTGGTGTTTTCGTTGGAGCAGGCAACTGGGGGCGGTTTGCATACGGCAGCTGTCAATAGAGTATCGACTCGTCTATCTTACAAAGACTGTTTTGAGCCTAGGCAGCAGGCCGGAGGATGACATGCGGGGGACGCGCTGGGAATCCGGCTAACCGTGTTTAAGGGAAAAATACACGGCACCCTCGATCGTGGGGCGCTCTACATCGTTATCTTTTCCCCTCGTCCAAGAAGGTTCGACTGCTGCGGTCCCACAACTCTGTAAGGCGCTGCACTATCCTTGACCGTCGCTCTGATGCATCCATGCTCAGGTTAGATATCTTAATCTACTGAGATGATACCGTCGTGCCACCATTCGCCGTGATGGCACCTGTGCCCCAAATCTTCATTCTCAAGGTGAATCTCGTGCTTGAAGTACCCATTGTTAGGGCCAGGAGGATGCTGCACACACCGACTTGACCTCAATGAAAATTGCGCGTCGTGTCGTCATCAGTCGTGCCCACGCGAGGCGATAACAACAACATATGCTTGGCATATGCTTTCTTGATCCCTCAACTTGTTGGGCTTGTGGAACTCTTGATGACCAGCGCACACCCGTGTACGCCGTCCATGTTAAGTACCAAGCTCACTCCATCTTGTGCGTTCCTTCTTCCATCTTTCACTTCGTTTCCAGTACTCAGTAATCGTGCGGTAGAGACCGCAGACAGTGCTTCATTCCTGGCGCTTTGCCACAACAAGTTATGCACGGCCTCTCCCTTTTGCTGGTCCTTTTATTTCCCCGGATATGCCTGCTCTCGTCCCCCGCCCTCCTAGTCGGTGCATCCCCTGCCCCCGTACCTGCCGGGTTTCACGATCATGCGTCTGGACTCCCTCTTTCTATCGGGGGCGAGCGGTTTCCGTTCGATAAGCCTCCTGGCAACAACGACAATGGTGGTATTACAGCCGTTTGCAAAACTGATGACAGTCGGCATCTAAAACAAACAATTACAAACTTTTGATCCCGCCACTTTGCGGCACTGTTTCCCTTCCTCTGAGTCGTTTTGGCAGATTTTTGGTGGTACAGAGGTTGTTTTTCTAAGGCTATCTCTCATTTTCCGTGCTCGAATCAGCCAAAATCATTAAATTCATGATCTGTTGATTGACGGCCATTAACACATGTACAACTTGAAACAGGTTCGCGCGTCCGAGTCCAAGTAATTTCTACTTAGCTTTTTCTATGCAATACTGATACTCACTGCTTTCCTTCCTTCCAGATCCTATGCCCAGTACCAAGCAAGCTCGCCTATTCATTCCGCTTGATTTCAAGTATTTGGCGCAGACTTCGCTCGAGACTTCAATCTCCCTCAGCGCTCATTTGATTCTGTCCTAAGCTTGCTTCCCCTCATATTCGCGCTTTCTTCTCATGTGAATCTAGAACCAATCTGTTTTTTATGGAAAGCAATTGATTGTATTCATACCCGACCGACTACAAATGTGACAGCGACACGCGCGCGTCTGAGTTAGGGAAGGGGTAAATTGTGAATGAGGCGGAATGCGGGGACAATTCGATGTGTGCATGCCGCCATTTTTGCAAAGGCAGCAACAGCGCACACATGCACACAAACTCGGTGGTTCATTGCACGGCACTCGGATTTACACAATGCCGCATCCGTGTGATCAGTGTGTCGAGTCCGCGTGGGTGCAACAGAGCGCACAGACAGATAATACAGAGGTAGAGAGGGGGATGGGAATGGGGAGGAGAGCACTCCGACCCCGGCTGCTGACATGCATCAACGAGCAGCATTCCATCATGGTCCAGACAGAGGGGAGAGCAGGGAAGGGAGGGCAAGGGAGGGACAGAGAACGAAGGCAGGGGACGGGATGCAGGTGTGGGTGGACGTGGCTGAATCTACAAGCCCCCACCGCACAATTCGACGGTGGTAGTCCCGCCGAGCTCATAGCGCACATGATGAGAGCTCGGGCATTGAAGAGTCGGCGGTGTAGTCCTTACTGTTGGCAAGGTCCCACGAGGTCCATTCTTGAGTGAGGCAGGTGTGAAGCGTGCTGTGCGAGTGTGAGTAAGTGAAGGCAACAGAAGTACAAGGGGAGGTGGGAAGAGCAGGGGCACCGCGGCGGAGAAGTAAGAGTGCGAAGAAGCCTGTTTGTACATGTGTTAGTGACCGTCAATCAACGGATCACAGATTTAATGATTTTGGCTGATTCGAGCGCGGAAAACAAGAGATAGACGTAGAAAAACAACCTCTGTACCAACAAAAATCTGCCAAAACGACTCAGAGGAAGGGAAACAGTGCCGCAAAGTGGCGGGATCAAAAGTTTGTAATTGTTTGTTTTAGATGCTGACTGTCATCAATTTTGCAAACAGCTGTAATGAGTTTGACAAGGGCGGTGGAAGTGGTAATCACGGCGGAGGGAATGGCGGCGGACGGAACGGCGGTGAAGGGAATGGCAGCGGTGGACGTGGAGGTGGGCAGAGGCCGACGAACGGGAACAGTCCTACCACGCCTGCTGCTCCACCTGCTCCACCACCGATCACGCCCTCTCCCCCACCGGCGACGCCTACCCCACCACTACCAAGTCCCCCGCCGGCTACGCCTGATCCCCCACCGACCGCTGAAATGGTGCACTGGGGTGCAGCCATGAAATCACCAGATATGAAGCACTAACGAGCGTAGCGAGTATAACTCAAACTAAACACTCAATCAACCTCACAATCTAATCAAATCACTAACTCCAATCTCAATACTCGTGTGTGTGTGTGTTCGGGGAAGTAGGGTATGTATCACCCTTCAAGACTAATGGATTCACAGAAATGGATCTACGGTAGGCTCTTTCTTTACAGGTTGGTCTCTTTAGCTTTTTATCTTGGGAGGCTCCCATGGGGACTCTTGATTCGACGTATGGGCAACTGAGCGAGAACAGTGCCAGAGGTGATCCGTGCAATGCTACGGTAGGTACTCCGGCCACAGAATAGTCAACCAATAGACCGAGAGGCTAAGGTTTTCCTTTATTCCTTCAAACAGATCCCTTGACAGAGCAAAGCTCAATGTCTGCAGAAGAGAGCAAAGCTCAATCAACAGCAGGAACCGTAGAACAACTGGCTTCCACGGGCGGTTGGACTGGCTAAGTCCCTGCACTTATAATGATCTTAAACGGCGTAGTTCGCAGGACGTACTAGCCTCAATCCAATCTTATTGCAGTTCACAAATCTTTTCCTGTCTCTGAGTTACTATATTCCTCTAAAGTGGGGGGGGTAGTCTACTGAAGGACATTTGGTGAAACTATGCGGTATTTATACAAACTGAGGGAGCGAGATGGAGATAACCGGAACTGAAGTCGGAAAGTCGTGATATGTCGTGACTGAGGCTGCGGTAGGATCTATGGTAGGTCAACCAATGATAGCCCTGGCATTATCTCTACCGTAGGTTTGTGGTTACCAGAGGTAGACCTACCGGAGGTATCTTATCCTTTCTAGTTGGGTTTTGGTGGGGGGCTACCTTAGGTTGCCCTACGGTAGGAGTCCCCATAGAGGGGTAGGGTTCAAGTTATAGTTTACTCCCTGAAGGTCGTTCCACCTACCGTAGACCTTTCTATGTCAACGGGAGGTCCCGTACTACTCATATCTCACATTGAACAGCTCTTGTAGGCTTGGCATCACACATCCATGTGGTTGGCCTGTCACAAGGAACTTTACCGGTGGTACAAGCTCCGTGCCGGCTTACAGTAAGCAGCCGCCTCTTGTCATTGTCTTCAGGGCTACCGTAGGTCAAAGTGCCATTAGTAGTCCCGATTTCTAGTAAGCTTACCGTAGACCAAATAGGGCTACAGTAGGCTTGTGGTCCTTAGCTTATTTCTTGTCTCGGTGGTTTGGGCTAATAGGCATATAGCCTTGGTTACCACCGATCCATGTGGTTCATGGCATCAGCAGGAGCTTCTACTGGAGGTAGAAGTTCCTATCAGGCTACCGTAAACAGACAATCTCAATCTTGAATTCAGGGCTACCGTGGATTAAGGTACCATTTAATAAGCCTCCCTACACTCTTGCCCATAGCAATCCTACCGTAGACCGCTAGAGCTACGGTAGGCTCTTTATCTTAACTTGTTTCTTGTTTCTTCTTTTGGCGGCTACCGTAGGCCGGCTGCCACAACTTCATAGCGGTTCCATATCCCCATCTAGGCTTATTGCGATTGGCAACACGCCTTTCATGGTTTCTTGATCTATTGCGGTGAATCTGACCCGACCGTAGGCCGGGAGCTACCGTAGGTCTGCTGACCAACGGTAGCCTCTGTTAATCCCAACGGTCAGGCTAATCCGAGTTCAACTATTAATATTGAACCAAGGCGCCACTTGTGACGTTCAGCTACTAAGAAGTGTAGTTCCTCTTGTTCACCTCAGCACTCAAGGAATCTGGCAGTCAGCCAACTCCCGAAGCCCGACGGTAGACTCTATAACTGAACTTAGTTCCCGTAAAGGTTCTTTATTGAGTCTTCAAGTACTTGGTTTCCATCGGCTTTCAGCCGTCATAGGTGTAGAATACCATTCCGAGGAGAATGTACTCTCTTGTTCTAGTCTCCCTTTGCCTTTTGAATAGGTTCAAAAATGAAAGAAAACCGGTGGTTTTCATGTGTGTTTCCTTGCACACCCTATCACCGCGCCTGATCCCCCGCCGACCACCCCTGATCCCCTGCTGACATCGCCTGCTGCTCTGCCAATCACACCCACGTCCAATACCGCTGGAGCTGCATCCGCGCTCACCACTCCTTCGAAGGAAGGCAGTACCACGACGAGCACAGGTCCCACCCTCCCTACCGGCCTCGGCGGTGTCGGTGCCTCCCCGTCCAACACCCTCACCAGCCACAAAAACAGTGTCTTTCTCTCCCCAGCGCTCACCTTGTCCAACTCCGGTGGATCCTCCCCAACAAACCTCACCTCCCCCTCCCCCGCATCCCTCAAGAGCGGCACCAGCTCCGCACTGCTGGCAAAGATCCTCGTTCCCCTCCTCTTGCAGATGTTGGCAGTGGTCGGGGGAGTGGTGTGGAGGCGCCGGTGCGCCGCGAGGAAGGAGGTGCGGTTCACATTCACAGACACAGCCGCCTCTGGGTTTGCTGGGATGCGCAAGGTCGACGCGGGTGCAGGTGCGGGGATGAGCGCATGGACTTCATTTGACTCTTCCTCGTCGGTGCCCTCTGAATCACAGTCGCCCTTCGCCTCCTCGACGGCGCTGCCCCTACCGCTGCCTCCTCCTGTGCCAGCAGCAGGGGCTCCACAGACACCCTCGCCCTCCGCCTCCGCGCCCTCGCTACCGCTGCGTCCCCCCGCCCCATCAGTCCCGCAGACACCGACACAGACACAAGCGGCGAAACCGTTGAGGCGCAGCTATCGCGTCCCGCCGCCGCAGGTGGATGAGGATCTGCTGGCGTCGGCATCAGCGCCGGCGTCCACGCACACACCCACCGAGGCGGCACCTACGTTCTACTACCTGACCGCTGACTCGCCTTTCGATGACTCGAATTCGGTGTCGCCTGTGGCCTCGGACTCGCGGTGAGCATGATTGTTGGTGGAGACACAGGGCATCGCTGGTGTGCGGATTAGAACGGGCACCCATTTGGTAGTGAGCGAGCGGCTGGGGTATGAGAGGATGAGGGCAATGGTGTTCTTCCGGGATGGTAATACCCATAGATCTATCTTAGCATCTCCCCTCACCACCTCGTTTTTACCTCACCTTTTTACCCCTATCTACATCATGCGCACCTTTAATATCCACGTTCACGTCTATACCACAATTCTCTTCAGTGCCAAGGAGGCCAATCCATGCACGGAGCGGGATTAAGTAAAGTGAGGCCCCGGGAAGCTCACGCCAAAGCTTGTCCGGAAATTTTGCCAAAATCGGCCTCAAAAAGCCACTTTTTCGTCTTTTACCGCCTCAAAAGCCACTTTTGGAGAGGGATCATCACGTGGGGGGTCAAAAGTGGTGTTATTTTTCGGCTGTGCCTATGGCGCGGCGACAGGACAGAACTTTGTCGGAGCAATGCTGTGCATCAATGCCGGTAATGCCGGGGCAAGCTGTCGACACCTTGATCCGAGCTGGATCAAAAAAGTTGAAAACCCAGCTCAAAAAGCCAAATCCCGGAGAAGGGTCGCGAAATTTTGGCCTCAAAGGGCCAAAATTCTGACAAGGAAATCGCAAAATTTGGCCCTCAAAAAGCCAAATTTTCGGACAAGCTTTGGTGTGAGCTTCCCGGGGCCTGTAAAGTGCCTGGAAAATGAAGCATGGATATTTACAAGAGCGCGGGGGTATTGTGGTCGGACAGTGTTTCAAATTTCAGAGACCAACTCTCCTTTTGAAAGTTGTAAATCCAAAAAGACTGGCCAAAAAAAAAATATTGAGTCGGGGTATATACTAGGAAGCTCTGACTATGTCAGAACAGACCTTGCTTGCTCAAAAGTTCAGCACTCAGCAGCCTGCCAGCAGCACCTCTGGAATTGAGTACTAAGTGCTTTGAAAGCTCTGCTGCGTGAGCCCAATGGCTTTTTGGGGAATTCTCATTCTGGTTGGAACATTGAATTATAAAGTTGAGTCCTGAATTAGCGTTGAATTCAAGTTTAGGTAATGAAGAGGTAAATGTTAGGTAAATTTAAGTAAACGTAGGCCCAGACAGGATCTAGAACTCGATATCGGAGGTTTAGGATCACCGGGTTGGGCAAAAGTGGTGCCATTATGAGGCTGGAGAGATCTTGACAAGCAAGGTGATTTTGATTAGTGGGAGCTCCTTGGGGGAGAAGCGTGCAGTTAAACCGGCCTGGGAACAACTGTGGGCTGGCTAACCCGAGGCTAACCTCACCTTTCATTGCAAAAATGAACCCAAGAAAACTTGGCACGGAAAAAAACCTCAGAAGTCAGAATACGCATCCATGGAGTTTGCCCTATCCTAGTCTGTGTCCTCTGAGGAATAAAGTTCAATCAAGGAGAACTCGGGATTAAAATTCCAGACGGGGGAGGGGAAGAAAGGAAAAGGCATCACAAAGCTCCTACTAAATGAGAAACCTCAGGCTTTGCGTCCCACTCACCTGAGGAGGGGTTGAAGTAATAATTCTGGCCAAGTTCAACCAAAAGCGGTCATGGGCGGTTCAGGAGTGAGGGTCAACAAAATTTTGCAGGACTACTTGAAGCTGTTGTAGCTCTCGTAGCTTCAAGGGGAATAATACATACCTCAAACATTAAAATCAAGTGGTACAGTACAATGGCTCATAACGCATAATGTCTGTTCCCAGCCAAAAAATAAGCTGAATTTGGGTGAACCCTATGCCAAAGATAAGAATAGCTGACATCAGGTAGGGGGGAGGGGGGGGTCCCGAAGGCCTGAAAAAAAACTTTTGTGGTACAAAAGTTTTAGTGCCCGGGAGACATACCCCAGGAGTTTTGACATGCTGGGGGAGTTAAAATGTGCTAGAAACAACATTTTGCACACTTTGGACTGCTGTCTTTCACCTCTTTTGTCATGATTCCCACGTTTTCCACATTCCCATCCTAAACACCCCGGGTTATTCACCTAACATCCACTATTCAACCTTACCCCTGGTTATTCAACCTCAATCAGAATAACCCGAATGCCGAGATCAATGCCGACCACAGATCAGGAATCCCATCAGGTGCATCATTTGATCCTTTTATTTCAACTTCCCTCCGATTACTTTTTCAACGATCACCCCTCTTTGCCTCGTTGCACACTGCAATGTCGACCGTCGCTGGCAACGCCTCTGACATATTTCACATATATTATAATTACTTTGTTACCAGTTACTAGGTATTTTACTATAAAAACCCTACTTACAGCTCTGTATTCTTTACACTATTCTAGTCTAGTCTATTCTCTAGAGCTTAATCAGATTATCTCAAACCTATCTCTTTCTGTATCGCCAGTCGCCTACGTCGCAGTAAACTTGCTAGTTAAGGCTCTGTGCTGACATATTCTACGGGACTATGATGGTGGGCCCCATTGGGTCGTCCTTTGGGACTATGACTATTGACATTTATGACCCTCAGGGTGCCTCGATAACCTGTTGGCACCGCTGCAGCAAACTGCAGCATTGCCATGTCCTCTGACATTACAGTGCCTAACCCTCCTCCCTGATGTCCACTGCCCATTCAGCTATTTATTTCCTTCTGACAGACGCGTCTTGATTGCCCCCCAACCTACAATGGAAATAGTATTTAAATTTGCGATGTGAGCCACTAAACTGAGTCACATGCTGTCTGGTCCCAGTCTGGTCCTACTAGGACCCTAGATTATCCCTTGGTAGGTCGGATGTGGAGTTCGGATAAAATCCGCAGAATCTTCACTTTCTGAAAATAGTTTTCGAACCGCAGGACCAAAAGAAGTGTTTTGGCATACTCCGAAACCGTAGGAACAATTTAAGCGCCTTAAAGTTCAGATAAAACCCAGTATCCGACCTTTAAGAGGATAATCCAGGGTCCTGTCCTACTATGGGCTTGAAATACTCCCTCTCTCGTTATTTTTGCTGAGCGCTGTCCAAACTCGGGCATCTCGGGCATGGTCTAAACTCCAACTGGGACGTCTGACAGGCTGTTGCATGTCAAGGACACGCCAATTGGCCGCAGCATCTTCACTTGGCCCGTGTGAACTGTCCCCGGGGTCAAGGTTGCGTATACTTTTCAGTTATTCATTTGCATGCTGGTCTTGTGCATACTAGTCTAAGTATATTGGTAAATAAAATTATCTGCATTCAATACTGCCCACCTTTGATTATCACTTATTGCAATTTGCAAAAATTCCTGGTACCATAACCAGGTCTCAAACACGAATAGCCATCAAGCAAAAGTGGTCCCCCATCATGACATCTGAAACTATTTTCAAATAATCAATAAACTAAGCTGATTTCCCTGTCCTCTGATTGGTCGCCATGTGGATAAGGTTAGGGGTAGGCTTAATCTCTCAATTCTTACGAGGCAGACTGAGGCGAGTAGGCCGAGGAACGAGGCCGTGCGAGACTCGCGAGCCACGAAAAAAGGAATGGATGTTTCAAGGGATATTTGCATATGCTGCAGGGTCTGGGAAGAGGTACCAGGGATTCCCAGAGGGCCTTGATAATACAATAATGGCTGGCCCCCTTTTTGAAAATAAAAAGTTTTGGTTTCGAGCGCTTTGGACCGCCCTTGTCAGAGTGATGACGTCACGTAGCCGCTCCCGGCATTACATTGATTTATTTTTCTTCTACCTAATCGTACACAAATTACATGCACTCCGGGGCAGTCCCATTGCTATTGTTGTGCTATGTAGCAGAAAAAGAGGCTGAAAGAGGTAATAGAGGTAATAGGAGCGCAAGAAAGGTTGAGGAAGAGGCCGCACAAGTGACGTGAGCGCTCTGACACTGTACGGTCTGAAGCGCCCGAAACCAAAACTTTTTATTTTCAAAAAGGGGGCCGGCCATTATTTTTGCAATTGCAATAATTTCCTGAAAAGTGAAAAAAGTCCTCGTACATGCCATGCCCAGCAATGGCCCCACAAAGGCAAGTCACTGTGGTGTGCCGAAGAGTCGCCGCTTGACAAGCGGAATACAAACTGATGAACTTTCCTAGAATGCCATCAGACTCACGAACTTGCACAAATTCCCATCAAAGTCACGAAGTTTCACAATGCTACGCAAAGTAAGGAAGTACAAAGATGGCGGGACTCCCCTTAGGTCTCTATTGACCTCATACGATCCGAATCTCACCAGGCTTGTCAAGACTGTCTGCACTAGGTGTGTGTGTGTGGTGTTAGTGGACTTATTGATTGTTTGAGTTGTTCGATCTCACTTTGTGAGTTATAACACTGGTTGGGAGATTCAAGTTTTTCACCCAGTTTTTTCACTGAAAACTTGTTTAGTTTTCAAACCATTTTTCACAGAAAAAGCAGCTGAAAAAATAAAAAGATTTTACTATTTTTTACGCTGGCATTGAAACATTCAAAAGAAAGCTCGAAAGTGCTGAAAAAAGTTTGAATTTCTCACCATATTTTTCAGTGAAAAGATAGGTGTAAAATAAACAAAGCCGGAACACTTGAATCTTTCAACCAGTGTTAGGTATGACTCAGTTGTTTGATTTGGTGTTATTTCTGCCATGCATTACATTTCTTAGTGCTTGCTGAGCAGCTGTTTCAATGTCCCCAGGCCTCAAGACTTATCTCGTTCAATTCAATCCCAAACATTGACTTCAGTTGTATGTATCCCACTCGTAGCACGTGGTAGTGAGCTTGTATAACTGACTGGACCGTAAATCAGAACATAATAATACCTGCAAGGATACTCCCGATCAAACTGCTCCACATACTGTATGCATTCAATTCAGGAGAAACTATTTGTAGTACAAAAAGAGTGAGTAGAGTGACAAGCAACAAAAACGAGCAGGGGCTTCAAAGTGAAAAAAAAGAACAGCCTACAATGCAATTTCTATAGTAGATCCTCTTCAAAAGCAGCAAGCCTGCTCTTGATCTTCTCAACATCACTGGATTGCAACGACTGTTTAAACAGTAGTTGTGCAGCCTCCCTGAACTCTTTAGCCTGGGCTATATCTCCCTGTTTCTGTGCAAGGTCTCCCAGACGTATCATGCAGTCAGCTCTGTTGTGATGCACATCCATGTAGGTGAATCCCTCCAATGCAACATCAAACAGATTATGTGCAGTGTATTCATCTCCATTATCAAGGAAAATGTCGCCAAGAATTCGGAGTGCCTTATGGAGCTCCAACTTCTGCTGCTGTTTATGAGCATGTACCAAGAACACAACTGCCCATGTTGATGTCTCTTCAAAGTCTGCAGTACTCCACTGAGAAATATCAGCAAGGCTCTCGAGACACATTGCAACAACCTCATTACTTTTCCCACGCATCGAAGCCAAACATTCTTGAAATTCAGCCTTGGCCATTGATGTATCTCCATCTCTGAGACACAGCTTAGCCATTATTATTTTGCAATAAACTAGACCAAGAATGTATTGTGTTGATTCAAACATGGTGGTTGCTTTTTGAAGATTGCCATGTACATCTGAATGAGCTGCACCAATCACTTCATCAATTTCTGCAATATGGGCATGTGCAAAGGCCCGAGAATGAAGGTCTACATGCTGAGAGTTTTCATTCAGCAGTTCACTATGCATAGCTCGAGCCTGAGCATACTCTGTCTTGATTGTGTGAGTCTGTGCCTGCATATTGCTGAGATCATGAGCAAGCCTGCCTCCTGACATGCCACATAACCCCAGGAGTTGTCTTGACTTTTGAAGCAAGGTAATGCAATCTTTATACTTTCCCATCGTATTAAGACATAAAGCTTCGATACAAAGTGCACCTGCCTCATAGAAGAGGCTACCAGATAGCTTGGCAAGGTGTTGTACCTCTTGTGCATGTTGTTGGCCCGCAACAGAGTCACCCATCCTGAACTTTAACTGTGCAAGACAATTCAATGCAATACAACGTTGTTTGGTGTCCCCAGAGGAGTTTGCTGCAGTCAGGGCTTTGTCAAAATATTGCATACTTCTAGTCAGGTCATTTTGTTGACCCAAAAAGTACTCTCCGAGTTTGGAATAGAATGTTGCTGATCAGGATTAAATCAAGGTGAGCAAGAAGACATTAAGCACCCAATACTAGAACCACCTTCGAGGACAGGATCATTCATGTCTGTGAGATAGAGTATGGCCCGATTCATGAGCTGTTCAGGGTCTTTCACAGGATGGTATTCCCCTGATGTAAACTCCTCTGATATGTATTCAACTTCCAATGTGTGGTCCGAGATCTGAGTGAATACAGCAGGAAGCAGATCCATCAATGGTGAGCGCCCCCTTCCCGTGAGTCGACTAAAGAGGTTGAGAGAGATTGTGCACTTGATTGTCTCTCTAATGTCTTCATGGTCTGGGTTGAGGCCTTCTTGCAGAATGTTTTGCAAGTTGCCAAAGTTTAGTGCAAGTTGATCCACTGTATCTGCAATGATTCTGCTTGAATATAAATCAAGGAGTACAGAGGAATGCCTGCGGAGAGGCCGGATGAGAGATGCTGCAGGAGGAATAAAATGCCGGACATGTTCCCGCATGGGGACTAGAGACTTCAGCCGTTTCTTATCATCGTTGTAAGCTAGAGCAGTACCCAGCAAGGCAGCTTTGCAGTAGAGAGGATCATGGATGGGAAGGCCAGTCTGAAGAAGCTGGACATCCGAAAGACCATCTGGAAGGATAGACAGGAGACTCAGAAGCTCTGTGGCACCTGGTAAAGCTGTAATCCGGGGGCTAGAAAGAGAGATTGCAATGGACATATCTAAATTAGATCTTTGGTCATAACCCTCGGAGAGCATTGTGGTTCTCTCCGACTCCCAGCGCCTTAGCACACTAGAAGAGCCCTCATGATCAACAAGATGAGCTATAAGATCCACTGCCAAAGGCAGGTTGTCTGTGAGACCTAGGATCCGGTCAATGTCCTCAGCATCATGGATGTTGTCTGCAATATCAAAAAAGGTTTGTCGAGCTGCAGCGTTGGGGAGAGGCTGGAGAGGTGCAAGGAATGGGTGAGTCCAGCTAACTTTTCCTGGCCGTTCAGCTCCTCGCATAGTAATCTAGAGAAGTAAATCAGACCATCAGACCATCTGAGTTGTTGTACCCATTTCCACTTACAAGCAATCCAAGATGTTCGATATCAGTAAGCAAGGAGAGAAACTCCTCAACTCCGCTCCGAGACTCCTGTAACTCCCATGAAGGTTCAAGATTGTCCAAAATGAGGAGTGAACTTGGGGTGCTAGAAAAATGCTGAACCACAGATTTCCTGAGGTCTTGTCCTGGTTTCAAACCCAGGTAGGATCCAATCAAAGCAGCTACTCCAATGCTGCTAGTAACCGAATCACAGGCCACAAAAATCCGAAGTTCATATTTTCCCGCAACATCAGGATGATGAAGAGCAGCTCGGGCAAGACTTGTTTTGCCCATGCCTCCCGCCCCTAGGATGACGAGTCTGGCCGGGTCCTTTTTGAGGACTTTGACAACCTGGTCAAGTTCAGATTCACGGCCATAGAATATCTTGGGCTTGGAAGGCAACATTGAGAAGGAATTTGAGCTGCATGAATGTACGTCAAAACAGCACATCAAAGTAATGGCTGCCCATACCTCTTGTCAGAGTTGTTAGCCATGTGGTACATCTACGGTAGTTAGTCTCATTTTCTTCATACCAGGATGAAGGCATACTGAGGATGAGTTGTCAGAAGCTGTTCCATCTGAGAGAGTTGAAATCATTTCGAGCAATTTCAAGTGCATATCCTCAGATGCTTTCTGCATTTTGGCAATGTCTGTCAAGACAGTTGAACCGGCCTCAACCTATATTGTTTGAGAAATTTCCGCTTTCTACACCCCAAAATGGACTACCTTGAACATCTCCATGGCCTGTTGCATTCCTTTTTGACAGTCCTTGAGAAGAATGGTCATCTCACTCTGACGGAAAAACTGCTTGATCTTGTTTCCCTCCTGTTGCTCTGTAATAAATGTATGCAGCCTGTGAAGAGTCCTACGGAGCCTCAGCCAACAAGGTTTGAGGTAAATAATTAACCTACTCGGTGAATTGGCCCATATGCTTCAATGTGACCGGGGGAAGAGTTCCTCCAGTCGCAGGTTTGAGATGGAGATTGATAATAGCATGGATGACTCCGTAGATCTGCTCCATGAGCCGGACACACTCATCCTTATTCCGTTTGACATTCTAGAACCCCGGATCAGATCAGCTACCACTGGATAAACACTATAAACACAAAAATTGCCTGGACTGCAGTAGTCAGAAAAAGAGTTGTGTTTGAAATTGCGGGCAGGAAGGGTGTCCCAAAAGAGTCATGCAGGTCATTGAGTAGGTATACAGTTGGTTTCAAACAAGTGAGGATATCATCCAAGCGAAGATCTGTGAGAGCGGAGCGGCGGGGCATCTTGGGAATGTCGACCGAGGAGAAAGCAGTGTGGGGTTTATATCCGAGCATCCCGCGCCATCTCGCGATCATCTTCTTTCTGGAACTTCCGTTCTCATAAGTAGATGTGGGAAGTTCCGACAGATTCTTTCCATTTCCCTCGGCTGCGGCCGGCATTACCTGGATTCGGGTTCTTCGAAGTTCGTCATTGACAGTGATCTTGCTCGCCCGCTCTAGTCGGCGCGGCCGATATTACGACTTAAGCCAGCCTGAGCCAGCAGAATATTGGCAGAACATGCCGATGCCGCGGTTCCGCTGATGCCAAACTTGCGATATTGATTCCCCCTGTGGATGAGAGGATGTCGTCATCAGATTTCGCACTGCGTTCAAATGTTCCGTGCGATGTTAAGACGCACAGCACTGGGGCCTCAACTAGAAGGGTTTTTTAATCGGCCGTGCTTCTGTTAGTTTGGGGATACAAATGACGCGGCCCGAAACATAATTTAATGTATCCCATTTGGGGCTTCACACAATCTAGTCCTTAATCTTATAACTGGGGTAGGGCTTCGACCCGTCGCCGTCGCTGACGGGGACGGGTGCCGTCGCGACGGGCCGGGACCCGGCTGTCAACCCATCTGAACCTCTTTTCTGACGGCCGGGTACGAGACGGGTGGACCCGGCGACGCGTGCACCGGCGACGGCCGTCGACGGGTGGACGGGTCGGCAAAGTGATGATGCTCCAGGCAAAGCAAGTACCCTGGTTAATGCTCCTCAGGTCAGATTCAAGTGTCCAGGATGCAATGCTATCTTGGTTGGTAGACATTTTGGGCCGTTCAGGCAGGTTTTGTACCCAGCCGACCATGCCGATAGCCCTGCCGTAAGTCGCCAAACAGGGTCTCACGATTCCAAAATCGTGTTCGCGCCCATTTTGGGGCGGACGAGTCTCGAAAACAAGAATGGAGCACCGAAGGTTGACTTCTATTCCCGTTGGTTCCTTATTTCGATGGGTGAATCCAACATCTCTCTTTTTATAAGATTATGCTTTGAGGCTTTCTAAACTCCGCTGCTCCGTCTTTTGATCCACTGTCGGCCCGCCACCTATTTTCCTTGCGCCCCTTGATCCGTTCGTTCGCCGCCATCAATACCAACGTGGAACCACGACATCGACACGACGTCTCTTAGAGCTTCGACTTCCTTTCCCGGATAACCACAGCTCTCTTAAAATGCAGTAATTCATGACCAATTGACGCATCTTCCCTAGGCCTAGTGTCCTCTGTCACCGCTCAGGTTGAAATCAATTCCTCCCTCCTCCGTCTTCAACCGCCGGGCCTTCAAGAACACGAGGCCTGCGAAACTTTTCTCTTTCAATCTTAGTTCGTCCAAACGGGCAGTTTATCTCCAAATTCTGCATCTTGCCTGGTTGTTTTGATGTCTTCAATCCTTTGTTTCACTCTCACCCTCGCAGAAAGTTCAACTATATTTGGTGCCAGTGTTCAAAAGTCTGCATCGAGTTTCATTGCGCTCGATGGGCTGAGCTCCTCAGCAAGTAGCTGGTGCGCTTTGACCTTGAATCGAACCCGAATATCCACTCAGACAATAAAACCCAAGGTCAATGTACTATTATCCTATGGCTCAATGCAATCCCTGCTCAGTATTGAAACCAGGTGGCAGCTCTGTTGAAAAAATTGGCTACGTTGTCATAACTCATAAGTAGAGTTCCGCTTTTCATTCAATGGCTCACAGTGCACCAAGAGCCAAATATATTTTTTGGTGCTGATATCAAGGGATTGCCAGGGCGCGAAGCGCCCTGGCGAGCTCTTGTTTGCCATTAAATATATGTTTCACCTGTCGACGGCCGGCACCCGGCCGTCAGGGCGTCTTGACTTTCTCCCTGACGGCTGGGTTGACCCACCCGTCGCAAAGAAACGGCCGTTTCTCACCCGGCCATCTGATGGGCCGGCCGGGTCGGAGCCCGCTGCGCGACAATGCCCGCTATCTATCCTCAACTTTGCACATCAAACATAGCAAACAATTATATGGGTGGTATGTTATTACTTAACTCGTGATTCATGCACCGGTTCAAGGCCAATTAACACGCGATTCTGGAAATAAAAATGGCCCAGAATCAAGGGGAACTCGGGATTCGAAACTCAGAAGGGGGGTCGATAAGTTTTTTTCAACCTTGACTTGACCTCCCCTCCTCCCCCCTATATGCCTGGATACGTAAGTATCTGGGTCTTATGGTATGTACGATTACTGCTTTAGGCAATGGCTCATCCTTGACCCCCCAAAATGCAAGCTCCACACTTGTGACACTTTTTGTGGAGTCAGTAAAGAAGCACATCCAAATGGATATATTGTTTTAGGCGTGTCTCAAGCTCCCTGTGTTCTTGATTCTCTCTGCTTGCTTTCCACAGCTTGTATTGAATCGTCTTCGCCGCATCGTTTCGAGTGTGTCAACCTTCAAGCCCAGTGAGAAAGCCGTCTGCCTGGGTATGCTTCGGAATGCTGAGATGTGCTCGACTCTTCAGTTTTTTTAATGCTCTGATATGTTGTGAACAGACAGCGCTTTGACTAGATTCTAATTTTGGCTGGACGAATTTTGAGCTTCGAGTTTATGTCAAGTCGAATTTGAGTCGAATCAACTTGATGCGTCCAGTTCGTTTTTGGCAGCCAGTGAATTTCGGTGCCGTAATAGACGTGTGGCAGTCGGAGTTTGAACCCCCTCTTGACTCCATACCACCACCATCTCCCTTCCGCCACCTCGCCGCCTCGCGCCGCCCTTCCCGCGCATTCCTCCCCATACACAGCGTCCACGGAATGTAGCGCGGTCCACCTGCGTGCATCGTCAATGCTCGTCTTGGATATTGTCAATGCTTGTCCTACTCTGATGCAACTACAGAAATGTCGCAGCCGAGAAATCTCAAGCGCGAGTGCAGGACCTCCAAGAAGTGTTCTCGCTAACAGGCTCCGCCTTCTTCCTTGCCCTCTTCAAATTTTGTCTCAGCCCGTTGTGATAAGGACCGCGGTGCCACTAGGCGAATATGTGGGATCACAAAGTGGCTGGTTCGTCCTCTAGGGCTCTTTAAAGTTGGTTCCTAATAGAACGTGAGGTTGTAGGTGGTCTGCCTTGTTGGATCCGAGTGTGTGTGTTGGTCGAAGGTCGAAGGTGTGTGTGTGTGTGCGAGACCCAAGTGCTCGGGACGGGCTGAAGGCGGTTTACGAGTGCTCGGAAGGGACGTTGGCGGTGTCCGGTAACCTGTAGTCAGTATCCTCGGGTGTATAAATGAAAGGCAAATCCTTGAGACAATGTCCCTTGGCGGTGGTGACAAGCAAGCGCGTTGGTGGTCAACTCGAGGATGTAATTGGGGGATAGAGGTACAAGGTCAGGATAAGAACTCAGCGTTGAACTAGAGTCCTCGACTGGAACTGTCTCCTTGTGGTAGCTGACTGGGAACTGAATCCGAAAGTCCACAAGTAATTGACTGACTACCCTCGATTCGTCCGACGCCTTTTATACCTTTTCCAAGCCAGTCACGTTGTCCGTCCCGTCGGCGTCCACAGCCTCGTTCCACATGCTCCTCGAGCCTCTTTCGACCTTCCGTGGCATTTCTGAGCTCCCAGACTGCCAATATTCGCGGATGTTGAGCTTCACGAGCACTCAGAGGTGACGAAATTCCGAAATAGCGCCGTTTCCGAGTGTTTGTAAGGGATTCGCGATGTTCTGAGTCGTCGGAATGTGGTGGAATAGGTTATAATGGTGGATAGGACGTGGGGGAATGGTCGTTTGGTCGCAAACATGGCTATCCTGCCGTCGAGGGTCGTTCAAGAGTCGTTTGTAACGTTGTATGGGGGCTCGGAAATGGCGCAAGTTCGTAAGTCGCAACGGTGCGCGTGGTCAGGTCTCCCCGTGAAGCCCGAGTGTGCCTGGCGTGCCTGGTTGCCATCCTGGCTGGGTTCGGTGCTCGTACGAGTCGTCGTAAACACTGGAATTGTCGAGTAACGAGTTGTTGGAAGTAGATCCGAATGAGGCAAGATCGTTTCCTAATTGGGCGAATCTTGAGTGAGTGGGAATTCCGAGCCGTCGCGTCTCGTCCAGACAAGCCATGAGGCGGTGTGAGCAGTGCAGCGCGAACACAAGCCTCACACCGTGTCCGTCCCCACGCGATGGATGTACAACAACCAGGCGGCACAGGCGCAACGTGTCTACTCGCTGTGTGGTACGTCTCCTACCTATTCATTCACCTCCTCAAACTCACATTTCTTACTCAGGGAGTCAGTTACAGCACGCCTGCAATTATTACCCCCACCTTCACCTTTGACTGTCGCCGCCGACGGTGGGTTAGGCCGGGTTTGGCGATGCATGGGCGGGTGAGGATGTGGGAAGCGCTCGGTCAACAGACGAGGGCGCAGTAGACGTTGAGACGTAGGAGCGGCCGAAGTCAAATCTTTGGCCTTCTTCCCTGAACACCTGTAATTGGTGGCGGGGTTGGGTTTCGTGTCAACGATGGAGTAGGTGAGGTCGCGGAGCGAATACACCTTCCCAAGTTCGACTGCAACGGTTGGGCTGACCCATTTCCCAACAAGCCGGGTGATGTTTGTCTCCTCGGAAGACCCGTTGTTTCCCGTCAGGTCGTAGGAGTCATTCACCCACTGCACCTCGCGGAGGTGCCCCGAGATCTTGTGCGTCCGACAGAGGAGCCGGTGTGCAATGAAGACAAGTAAGTTTGCTCGAAACATCTCCAGCCAAGAGGTGCTTGATCTCTGGATCTTCAAATATGATGTTAACGAAGCGAGATCAGTGATATCAATACAGATCAGCGGCAGCACAGCCAGAGAAGACCTCGCGTGTTCCTTGTCGTGAATCACCTGTCTTGGGAGTCTCAACGCTAGGTACAACAGAAGAAAAAGAGCTGTAATGTGGATTTGTATTATTATTTCTCGGATGAGTCGGGGGTATTGGATGCATGTGTATGTTCAGCATATACAGTGGTAGAATTCCATATTGCTTACAGGCCGATTCAGACAGGTGCCAGAGGACAAGTGTCTAGATCTGTGAACACACACTGAGACGAAGACGAAGCAAAGACGCGGTGTGGCCTGTTGTGCAGTGATGGGCCGAGTTGGCCGGTACTGCCGACGTCTGCTGTTGATCAACATTTCCTTTTCTGGGGGGGGGAGGGTGGTCGTGGGAATTATTAGCTGATCCAGAGATCAAGCACCTCTTGTCTCCAGCAATCATGTTCTAACACACTTTCAGGGATCTTGTCATATGTTTGTCCCACCGCTCCCTCTTCGACGTTTCGACTAATGTTCTACTCCTCCAGACAATCCTGTCGGGTACTTTCTTGTCTACCAACCCTCCGCTGACCGCGTCGCGCAAATCAAGAAAGAGCACGCTGAGATCAACAAACCCCTCAGCGTGCACTACGACACTTCCGCAGAAGTGCGCGCCCAGGGCGCTGGGTTCTACCAGTTCTCACACGATGAAGAGACGCGCAAGGTGCAGATGGACGAGTTCAAAGTCTGCGCAGGGGGAGGTGGAGAAGACGCACAAGGAGACAGGGGCGGTGGATGTTTTGCCGGGAGAGGTGGAGGGGATGGGTTTGTTGAGCTGTGCGTGAGGGGGGAGGTGAATGTGCGATATGTGTAGGAGGGAGGCCAATTTGCGCTGCAGTGTCCTGAAAGGCTGGCGCTGCAAGTGCGGGGATATGTACGTGCTCCAGTTCTTGAGATCATCAGCATCCTGTATTGTCTACCCATATGCCGCTCTATCGCCCGTATTCGAGGCAAACGGACAACCACATTCATCCCAGTATTCTCCCCCCGAGGTAAGGATTGTGATCTTCATCGTGGTGGATGATAAATGAAAGGAGCATTTCCGTGTAAAACGCCCTTGAGCGTACGGCCGTAGAGCTAGACCAGGATGAGACCCAACCCAGACAATACTTAAATGGGTTCAAGATTTTTCCGCAGACCCCCGTCTTGTTGACCCACGGACACGCGCGGTGTCGAACGTCCCTCCAAGTCCATCTCCATTGACGACGCGCTCGCTGCTGATGCGTCTCGGGAACCACTCGACGCCATACGTGACTGCAGTGATTTTTTTTAAAAAAAATGTGGTTTGTCTGACGGGCGGTGTTCGTGCATGGGGGGTGTTCAGGCCCTGCCCATAGGGCAATTATCCACGAATCAGGAAGGTGTTTCCCACCCCTAGCAGCGGGCCGCTCCCTCCAGACTTCCCGCCCACTACCAAACTGGTTCGTGTGACCCACCTGCTAGTCCCAACTACAAGGTCTAATTAGACCATAGTTGTCCCCCCTAAATGTGGTCTAATTAGACCCCTCCAGGGCCAATGTCGCACTATGGAGACCCTATGGGGATTGGGGGGGGACCTGGGGGACACCCGTCTCCCATAATACAGGCGGAGGGGGGGACGTGTGACCCACAGCACTTAGCGTGGGGACAAAAGAGATGAGATACCCGCTGTGAGGGGACGGGTGACCCACAGCATGTAGTGCGGGGACAAAAGGGACTAGATACCCGCTGTGAGGGGACAGGTGACCCACAGCATGTAGTGCGGGGACAAAAGAGACTACATACCCGCTGTGAGGGGACGGGTGACCCACAGCATGTAGTGGGGGGACAAGAGGGACTAGATACCCACTGTGGGGGGACGGATACCGCTTGAGGGGGACACTTGCACTCGATATCGGTGGTGAGGGGGACAAATAGGGCTCGAGGGGGACACTTGCACTCGATATCGGTGGTGTGGGGGACAGATACCGCTGGGGGGGGGGACATTTGCATGAGACATTGGTGGTGGGGGGACAATGAGGTGAAAGGGGGACATTCGCCCTCAATATTAGTGGTGTCAGAAACAGCCAACAACACTTAGTATCCAAGAGGTTGTGTCCATGGCACATATCACATCGTAGGGGGGTGTCCATGGCACGTGTTTGCAGTACAGTCCATTGTGTATTGTAAGGTGTATAAATGAAAGCAAAAGAAGAGGAAGTGTTGCACGTTGATAATGGTTGTCCATATTGGGTTGATTTTGGTCGTTGCCTGAATATTGATGGCTGCCTGTATTTGGGTGCTATAGCTGCCCCGATTGGACTGTAATTGATGCCTGGTTGCTTTAAATGCCAATATTGGTTGAAAAGAGCCGGCTCTGAGAAAGTTTTTTGCTTTTTGCGGCCCAGTGGGGGCACTGGTTGAAAAATGATATTAATGACTCTTGTAGCCCTCAATGAGCTCTACAAGACGGGTATAGGGATTGATGGCACTGTACAGCCACGGCTTCGGCGCTGCTCGGCTCCTGCCAAAAAATTCAAACTCTGGCCCATCCCTCTGGCGGAGCACGAGAAGTACCAGCCTGCCTACGGCAACGTGGTGACACTTCCGTGATGGCAGGCTGGTAACAAGCCTATCAGACTGCTGTGATCTATTGGGAGGACATTCACAGCGCTGGGCCCTCAATTTAATGAGGGTTTAAGTTGTCTGCGCTATTCAAAGTATCGTAATATACTTAAAGCGGCCGAAAACCCGATCTGATACTTCGGATTTAAGGCTCAGCAAAATCTAATCCCTAATCTAATCTATCATATTCCAAATAAAGCTGGACTAAACTTGAAGTATCGTCGCGCCTTTGGCGAGCCACTAAGTGCAACATTTAAGATAAAAGGCCTTGAAACAAGGTCCTAAACTTCAGTTTTAAACCTGTAGATATTGTTCTAGATACTTTACATTTCGGGTTACGTTTAAAGCACACTGAAACGGCAAAAAAAAATCTCATTTAAAAGTGCTTGAAACTGAATACGAAACTTCAAGTTTCAAGCGGCTTTAAACTCATCTGCAGATCGTCTGCAGACCATCATCATTCATCGTCGGTAAGGGTAAAATATACTACTCGAGTAGTAGAGTAGCAAGTTCATACAAAGTGTCGGTGTGGTACTAGGAGAGGCGCACTGCAAGATACTGTGCAGAAAGTTTGTCGTTCTTAACAGTCACCTTGCACCGAAGGTGACCGACGATGAATGACAATGGTCTGCAGACGATCTGCAGATGAGTTTAAAGCCGCTTGAAACTTGAAGTTTCGTATTCAGTTTCAAGCACTTTTAAATGAGATTTTTTTTTTTTGCCGTTTAAGTGTGCTTTAAACGTAACCCGAAATGTAAAGTATCTAGAACAATATCTACAGGTTTTGAAACTGAAGTTTAGGACCTTGTTTCAAGGCCTTTTATTCCTTATCTTAAATGTTGCACTTAGTGGCTCGCCAAAGGCGCGACGATACTTCAAGTTTAGTCCAGCTTTATTTGGAATATGATAGATTAGATTAGGGATTAGATTTTGCTGAGCCTTAAATCCGAAGTATCAGATCGGGTTTTCGGCCGCTTTAAGTATATTACGATACTTTGAATAGCGCAGACAACTTAAACCCTCATTAAATTGAGGGCCCAGCGCTGTGAATGTCCTCCCAATAGATCACAGCAGTCTGATAGGCTTGTTACCAGCCTGCCATCACGGAAGTGTCACCACGTTGCCGTAGGCAGGCTGGTACTTCTCGTGCTCCGCCAGAGGGATGGGCCAGAGTTTGAATTTTTTGGCAGGAGCCGAGCAGCGCTGAAGCCGTGGCTGTACAGTGCCATCAATTCTCCGCCAAATTTGACCTTTTTGCGGCTCACGCTCTGGGCCATAAGAAAATATTCTGAAAAGACAGAACTCAAGATTGAAGGTTCTAGATTACCGATTTTTGAAAATGTTCTGATAGACCACTTGAATTGAGTAAAATCCAGCTTCGGGGAAATTTTTCAAACTCCGGCTCAGCCCTTTTGGCTTAAAAGTACCAGCCTGCCTACGGCCCATTGCTTACACTAAGAGTAGGCAGGCTGGTCGCGAGCCTAGCAGTCTGAGAAAAACTTAAAATGTGTTGACAGTTGACAAAGGCAGGCAATTCATCCACACAGAGCAGTATATGATGCCGAAAGATCTGGTATACATGCGTGCCGTCGTCTTGCCGTAACGGCCCGTTGTTTAACGAGACCTCCGAATTCTCCGACGGAACGGCACGGCACCCGTTTGACATACCGGCAATGGCCGGCAGCACCAGAAACAAGCTTTCTAAGTAGCCTGGATCCACATGCACCAGAAGCACTTGTGGCTGTCACGCGAAATTTATCAGGCACAATTGATGCTTAACCTAAGCAGGAGAGAGGATATCTGTAGATATTCCGCACCGACCATAGCGAAAAATTATCCGCCTGCGCTTGCAGAAAGCCTGAGAAGCATGAAAATTGGAGCATGGCGGTGTCAATTGGAAGTTTGAGTTGTTCCCACACGGACCCGAAATTCACGCCGGGGATGACACGAAATGCCCGGCAGGCCGCGGGGTTTTCCGGAGTCAAGTTTGAGTCAACTTGAACGTGATAGCCATCGGAATTTGGCAGACACAGCCAAAACACAGCCTGATGTGACTGATGTGACCTACTTGTTGGCCGCCCTCGGCAATGTATGAAAAGCATACAAAGGGTCAGTAAACCGGAATTAGGTTACATTTATCACTGAGGGCAGGTAACAAAAGATGTAGGGGTCCCCGGAGATAGTAAATTTAATTGATCCCCCAAAGTCACACTTTTGTGGGATGAAGAGGAATATAAGAACGATAGACTATTCTAGTCCTCGTAACAAATATTTAATCCCTTTTGTTTTCCTTTGTTCACTCTATCTTTGACGCATGTGCAACAAAGGTGCATTTAAGACACATGAAAATTGTGTGCCTGGGTTTCTGCCCCCCATGTGAGAGGGGCCCATCTTTTGAATTGGAACTCGGGGGTGAAATTCAATGAAATACAGCTGGCAAAAAGAATGGCCTTTGGCCAGAAGAAGCACTGTTATTGATGAATAAATATATTTGAAACAAAAAGAAGACATTCAAACAGCCCCTTCGAACCTGGACATACTCAGAATACTCAGATACTGTACAAACCTGCTTGGCACTAACTAATTGCTGAAAATTCAGACTGCAATCTGTTGAATTTCTGCTTCATCCAACTCAAGCTCGATTTCAGATTCATCCTCCTCAACCTTTCCCAATGGTGCGGGGAACTCAGCCAGACAGGTCAAATTATGTTGGTGCTGCTCCTTCACATCATCATTAATCCTGGCAAGCCTCTCATTAATAGCTTGAACCTGTTTGGCTTGTGATGAGCGCTCAAAGAGTGGTCTTGCCATCTCCCAAAGCTCCAGGGCTTTCAGCAAGTCACCATTCTTTTCAGATATGTCTCCAAGTCGGATCATACACTCTGCTCTGCTGCGGTGAACATCCATTTGTGTGAAGCCCTGCAAGGCAAGTGTGAACAGGGAGATAGCTGTAAATTCCTCTTTATTCTTGAGGAATACATCTCCAATGAATTGCAGAGCCTTGTGGATTCCAAGTTTCTCTTTTTGCTTGAGGCAGTGTGCAAGAAGGACTGTACTCCATGCTGAGTCATGATGTGAACTTTCCCAGTAACTAACATTCCCAAGTTTCTCAAGGCAGTTGCCCACTAACTGAGAATCCTTTCCAAACCCCGCTCGGAGACATTTGCGCAATAAGAAGCTGGATGTATCCCCCTCCCTGAGATTAAGAGCAGCTTGAACATAATCACAACTATTTAATAGTCTGATCATTCCTATTGCTCTCAAGGTTGTTTGAGCTCCAATGATCTTTCTCTGTATCTCATGCTTTTCAACACCCATTGCCACCTCAATCTCAGCAAGGTTTATTAGGTTGAGTGCTCGCCAAGGGTCATCATCAGCTCGAAGGATGTGATTATGGATATTTTGTGCTTCAAAATATTCTGATTTGGCCTCATAAACTCCTCCCAGATTCATCATGAGTGCATGGGCCTCAAAGCTTTGTGATAAACCACATAGTTCCAGGAGAGTAAGAGCTCTCTCAGAGAGTGATATACATTGTGCAAAATTTCCAAGTTGCTGCCAGTTGACCGCCTCATAACGTAGTCCGGTTGCTTCAATGGATAGATCTCCATGAATTCTGGCCAGTGATTGGGTCTGCTGTGCATAGACTCGCCCAGCAGCATAGTCCCCAAGAAACCATTTGGCCATTGAAAACAAGGCGAGTGCATGACTTTGTGGTCGATAATTTTCAGTTAATTGTGCCAGAGAGAGTGCTTGTTGAATATTCTTTATTGACATCTGAATGTCTTGGTCATAATGGAAGTTGTGGCGTGCTAGGGCTATATAAAAAGTACCTGAAAGCTTGAGTCAATAATATAATTTTAAGAGAGAGAAGAAGTTTACATTTAACCTCAGGATCATCAAAGCAATTGATGAGTTCCTCAGCCCGAATTATCAATTCTGTTATGGGAGGATTTCCAGAAGTCCATAAACCCAATGCCTCAGTGATGACATAAACCTCCATTCGAGGGTCACATAGTTGTGGAAGCATTGGGCTAATGAACCCAAGAAGAGGTACTGCTCCTTTCCCAGCAATACGACTGAATCGGTTAAGATGGCATGTGCAGTAGATGCTATCAATTAGATCTGGATGTCCCAAGTGAAGACCAATTCGTAAAATGTTTTGAATGTTTGAAAGGTTCGCTGCAATTCGGGAAGTAGACAAACTCCCTGATTGCTTCCCAACATGTTCTCTATACAATTCAAGGAGCTCCTGGAAGTGCTTGAGAAGGGGCCGAGTCATCTCCTCTGTTGCAGGCAGAGAATTCTGCATGTATTCCCGAATAGGCACCAAAACCTTGAGCCGTTTATGGCCATCAGTGTAGGCCAGAGCAGTCCGAAGCAAGGCTGCTTTGCAACTGAGGATGTCCTCAATTGGGAAGCTGGCTTGCTTGAGTTCCACATCGGAAAGTCCATCTGGTAGTATGGACAGAAGACTCAGTAAATCCTGGGAATGTGGCATAGATGTGACTCTAGGGCTGGCTAGGGAGAGTGAAATAGATATTTCAAGGTTGGAAGTTTTGTCATAACCATCTGACAGGAGAGCAGTTTTCTTAGTCTCCCAGCGGGACAATATCTCGGAGCAGCCTTCAGTGTCCACCAGATGAGCCAGAAGATTAATGACCAGTGGCATATTGTCAGTTAGAGCAAGGACTTTGTCCACTTCTTCCCCTGAATGAGCATCATCTGCAATGTCAAAGAACATCTTTTGGGCAGCCTCCCGTGCCAATGGCTGCAATGGCAATAAAAAAGGTCGAGTCCACTGCACTTTTGATGGTCGCTCTGCTCCTCGCATTGTAATCTTGTGGGTCATTAGCAACATTTCTAATGGTGGCAAACAAATCCACAAACCATCAATGCTAGAGTGGGTATGTCCGTAAGGAGAGAGAGGAACTCCTCAATCTCTTTCCGAGATTTGATGGGATCCCACAGTGTCTCAAGATTGTCAAGGATTAGGAGAGTAGGTGGAGCACTAGAAAGGTGCTGGAGAACCCCTTGGGTGAGATCTTTCCCTGCTTTTAATCCGAAATGAGCTCCAATAACACCGGCGAGTTCAACTTTATTGGTTGAACCATCACATGCAACAAAGAACCGATTAGCACCGTACTTGGTGCTGATGTGGCTGTGATGCAAGACTGCTCTGGATAAACTGGTCTTTCCCATCCCACCAGCACCTAGGATGGCAATTCTAGGAGCTTGTTGCACCAAAAGTGTGAGGATATGAGCAAGTTCAGTATCCCGTCCATGAAATATTTTTGGTTCTGCTGGGAGCATTGATATAGAGTTGACACTAAGATGTAAGTTAGTATAAATGAAACCGGTGCATGAACAAGAAATGGGTGATCTTTGAAAGTTCTACCTTGCATATGAGCTGGAATACACATGACTGATCTGTACTACAGTCATTATTGATCTTTCAGCAGCATATATTCACATACTGAGGATGCCGAATCTGAACTGGACAGGGTCTCAATGATATCGAGCACTTCCTGTTGTCTGGCCTTTGCCTGTTCTTGCATATATTTAACTTCACTTATGATATCGGTAACCTCAATATACTGTTTTCAGTTGCAGATCTCTTCATGCAACAGGATATTCACCTGGAAGAAATCGAGCCCCTGTTGCAGCTCTCCCTTGCAATCTCTGAGCAAGGAACTAAGCTCCCCCTGTCGGAGGAACTTCTTGACTTTGTTTCCACCTTGCTGGGCCTCCACAAAAGTATGAATCTTGTGGAGAGTTCTAAACCAATTTGTCAGAAAATATCAGAATAGATCAAGACCAGACAGCTACTGGGTAAATTTTGCAATGTGATTCAAGACACTTGGGGGTAATTCTCCTCCAGTATCCGACTTGATGTAAACTCCAACAATTGCACTAAGCAGCTGATGAGTTTGTTCCATCAACTTGTTACAGACATTCTTATTCTGTTTAATTGTCTAGAGGTGTAACTGAGGGCTACTCTGAAAATAATTTATGGGGAAATATACCTCTGTTAATTTTGTGAGAGAGTCTGTTGTATTTAAAATAGCTTCCAAGCCAGAGATCTTGAGAGTGTCTGCGAGGAGCTCCAGGGTATCCCGGGTGATGCTTAAACACGTTGAAATATCACTGAAATGACTTTTGGCCATGGTTGGGAGATGGGGAATGTTGGTACTGAAGGATGTGGGTACTCGGAAGCCACTGTGTTTATATCTTATGGGCCTTGTGAATGCTCTCTCTGATTGACTGCTGTTCATCTTCTTCTTTGCATGCAATCCACATGTGTACTCGAGATTAGAAGCAAACGTGATGATTTCAACATGCACAGAAGAAATTACATATGATCTTGCCGCCGGCCCGCCAAGATCATGTCACGTCCGAATCTCAACATAACGTTGACACTCAGCGCCAGACGTCTGTTGTCATGGTCTGGCTCCTTCCTAGCAAGACGGCTATTTCCCACCAGCCAAAATAACCATCCGACAGGGGTCCCAAATTGGGATCTCACAGCAGTCTGGCGCTGATGAGGAGCTGTTGGAATGATGGTGAATTGATGGCGGATCGTACGCCAGTAATTCCCACGGTTTAAAAATCCCTGGAGGGATATTCATCCAGCGAAATCTATTTATCTCGGATTCTGGTCCAAGGAATTCAGTCCAGTCAAATCCATGCAGGATATTTCCTCCACTGACTTTCTCTTGAGTCACTTCCCTGCAAGTGGTCATCGGAGTCTTCAGCATAATAGAACATAGGTGTACCATGGTTCGGGCCTCTCACTAGGTTTTTTCTTCCATGAACGTCAAGTCTCTTCATTCAATGGAGATAAATCCTTGGAAGGAAAGGGGAAACACAGTAGAGGGATTTAGCTGGAGGGAGTCCGGTGCACAGAAAGCTACGGAATGAAATCATTGAAGCAGTGAATTCCTTTCGTTGAAATCACTGCAGGAATGGCGCAAGGAACACACAACATGGCCCGCCGTGTCTTTTGGGGGCCTCATGGTGGCCGCGCTGGCAACTTTCCCCGGAGATAACGGAAAGGACTCCCCGGGCTCCGCCCGCCTGTACAGAATTCTCATTACAGAGTCAATATACCTTGTATGGAAAATCAGGTGTGAGGTGGTGATAACGAACATGGGTGTAATAAAATTAAATTAAATTAAATTAAATCACTGCAGGATGAATGAATTTTATTGTACAGAAATTACTGCAATAAGATCAGTCATCAATCCGCCACGGATCCACCGTCCGCGATCATTCCCAAATCATTCCTATTGCTTTGGTGCATTGTGAGTAAAGGGAGAGAGACGGAAAGTAAGAAATACTCGAACCCGGCCGAGCAAATCGTGAACGAGGACGTGTCGTGAGGGTCTCCTCTTCCTCCTCAGTCTATGCCTCAGTCTATGCCAAGGTTGCATCATAATCAATTCACAGCGACCCCTAAACACCTCTTTCCATCCCCACCTTCTTCGCCATTGACCTCCTTCTGCCAAAGCACCAAGCAGGACGGGGTGAGGCATGGCGGAACCACACGGAAGACACACTACACAGATGGACAACCTCTGTTTGGTGCGGAATACAGGCACACAGACAGTCCCCCGTCTGTCAACATCCGCCAAGGCAGTTGTTGCCCTCAAAAGAGAACCCAGGGGAAACATGTATAGACCCCAGGTACGCGCACTCCCACTCCTCAAACAACCAAAAAAGAAGCAAGGAAGCAAGCAAACTATCTGAGATCAATGTCAGCAAGTCGCGATCGTGGCAAGAGAAGGGTATAGACGAGAGAGAAATCGGGAAGGGAGCCTGCGCGCAAATTATATCGGACGGAAACCGGGTGTCCATCTGAGTCCATCAGTCAGTCGAGAGGAAGCACGGAAAAACACCTGTACGCTGACAAGCCGTCCGGATCGCACACATTCACGTAGGCGGAGTGAATCGATTATCGGTGTGTAATAAAACTGGGCGGATAGGGCCGCTGGTGCCTGCGTCTGTCTTATCATCCGCTCCAGCCCGCCTGGAAGCGCCCCGCATAGGTAGGTACAGTGAATCAGGGTGAAAGAAAGACCGCGAACACCCACCCGACCTTGGCGCCCTCGGGAGCAGGGCACATCCAGAACGCCTTCTTCACAAATGTTGCGCGCTGTCCAACTGCCCGTAGTGCCGCCCGTCGTGCTGCCGCATCCTTGACGCCAACCGCGCATATATCCGCCAGCGCGCGCTATGCTTCCGCTCCACTCAATCGTCGAGTCGCGCTGCGCATGCAGAGGGGTGATACGTGCAAGGGTATATGTAGGTACGAACGCTTGTCGCGCACCTATGTGCAATTCAGCAGTCTCGTACACACAGACGTAGCCCTCCGTGCTTCCCCCCGCCCTCCCCACCGTCTCGCCCCCTCTGCTTCCAAATGCAAAAGACCAAACTGTGCTGTGCATGGGCATGTGATTGCCCACAGGCAACTCCTCCTCATCCCGCTCTCGCGCGGCCGCGGAGGGCAAGCAAGAACACGAGAAACACCATCGGAATAGGGCGTGCACACATCCCTCGTCCTCGCACGCAATCATGCGCGCACACATTCCGTTCCCTTCACATCCTCACCTTCCACCCCACGCCAACACCAAAAAGAACGCAACCAAAAGAAGACAGACAGAAACGAAGTAACCGTACTCACCTACGCAGCAGTATCGCGATCGCCAACTTTCTACGCCGCAGAGTCGTTGGGCTACTCTGGTTCCGCATGATGCTGGTGTCTGTGGTGGTCGCACCGGCGGTGGTTGAGACGAGGCTACGAGCATGGGGGCGCGAGTGCGAGTGGAGTGGTGGTCCCGTTCTCAAGGCGAGGAGAGTGGTGGGGAGATTGCTTTATTTGGTGTCGGCGCTCTCACTGTGGCTATGTGCGTCGCCGTGGGCTGCCTCTTGCTTGTGTCATGCCTTGCCAAGTGGTCGATGCTTGAGAGGATTTGGGGCGCCACACCCGCGCACGCGGGCGAGCGGTTATACTACTTAGCAGTTCCGATTCGGGTCTACTAAAAAAAAGGACATGAAGCAAGTCAATGCCCACCTGCAGGATCTTCCAGAATCCACATACAGAGCGAGAAAAGAGAGTAGTATTTTGTTTTTACTTGGAACGGGAAGTCTGCGATGAACGGTCGGATCAAGGCGGAATGATTGATTGCCGTCAGTCTGGGTAAGTACCCACGTCCGCGCTCTTCTTCCTTTTACCTCGACCACTTGAACTACGAATCCTCGCTTTCAATGAGATTGTACGGATATGCTGAAATAAGCCATGGTCGGTCGCGTATGCATCTTACACTTGTGTTTGCAGAGGAATTGCACTTGTGTTTTTCTTTTGTGGCCCTGTCAAACGCAACTTGAATTATCGCGTTAAATTCACCCAAATTCGAATATTCACCATTCCTTTTTTGTCCAGGAACACGCCTCCCCCTTTGAACGAGTAGCCGCTAGTCCACAATATCAATAAACGATGGGCGCGCGCACCGATTGCAATCCTACGGCGTTTATGCGCACTACGCGCACCGCGAGACCGGGTCCCAGCAATATTCAGACTTTGCATCCAACCCCTGGGCACCTCGACGAGTCGACGACTCGCGCGAACTCCATTCCTTCCCTCTTCCTGTGGGTACCGGTTCGTTTCCATTTATTTTTGCGAGAGGCGGTGGCGGAGGCTTCTGCTACACAACCACGTTGCAGGCGCCTCGAGGGCTCGCTTCGGGAGTGCTGCGCCGGAAAGAAGGGTCCTACCGGCGCGCGCGCCGGAACTGGTACGAAGGCCGCTTGGGAACGGAGGGGAGCGGAGGAAGCGCACAAGCACAACTTTAACGTCTTGATGTGCTGGAGGTTTAGGTGCAAGGATGCTCTTATTCGATTTGGGTCCAGTCGTCGATATCTGACTCACCTCCGCAATTTTCCTGCTCTTTGCTTATTTTGTTTTCGACTTATTCGTTCGACGTTGCTGAACGAGCCTCGTCACAGACCCATAAGGCCACTGCACTTCCTCGCACGCGGCGCGCGGACGCCTTCCCTATTGACGACGATAGCAAGGCCATCGCCAAATCTTCGGCCTGCGAAGCCGACGAGCAGGCTCTGACTGACTAGCATCACGGACACGGGCATGGGTACGCTCGCCACGATCACGGACCTCGCGGACACACTCCGGAATGGGACGCCAACTTCCACGACACGCACTCGCACTCGCACCGGCCTCTGCGTTCTCACGGTCCCGACCTCCACGCCGCGACATGACCAACGACATGGAGGATGCCCAGCCCGCTACGCAGTAACGCGTCGGAGTAGGAGCGCAACCACCTCGACGATTCAGCCGTCCCCTGAATCGTGAGGATCTTGCGGTCAGAGATTGGAGTGCCGGTGTGTAGGTGTTGGGTTTATTCGCGTTTCTTTTTCACTTCGGTGTGAACGACGCGGAGAGTGGGGAGGCGTCGCGGCGTATCGACGACTCGATTGCACGTACCCGCGCGGGAAGGACTGCGTGTGTAGGCGTATGCATATGCCATGAGCACGAGGGACATCTGTGCACGACGGCGGCGCTGAGTTCTCCCTGAGGACTTTGGGTACGCGTGTGGGCCAGGTGGAAGGACTGGATACGTGTGGGTGCGGCAGCGCACGCGGTAGTTTCGATGTGAGGGAGCAAGGGCGGGAAGGCCTATGGGCATTGAGGACGTCGCGGCGTATCGACGACTGCTCGAGTGTACCTCTCGAGCGGGGACGACTGCGCGTAGGCGTCCTCACCCATGAGTGCGCATACGCGTACGTAGGTGTGTGCGTACGCATATGGGCACAAGGGATGTCTGTGCGCGTGTGGGCGGAGTGCGGTCCGCCGATGGGGCGACCCCCGCCTGTTCTTTCTTCCTCCTCTTCTGGCTACGAGTATCCCTGCGCATCCTGTTTCTCCCGCTTGGCATCTGCGCGACGGAGCTCGGGTGGATTGCCTCGATTCCCCCCCCTTGATTTCGCCCTCCTCTGGTATTATCGCGACTGCCTCTGGGCGCATACGAGGCCTGGGTCCCCTGACGAGCCCGATGGTTTCATTTTTATCTTATTCACGCGCACCTGGGCGCGTACGTCGCGATCGAGACTGTGTATCTATCTGTGCCCTTTCCTGAAGGCGCAGTGCACGCCGACTGCACGTATCTTCTTTTGTCCTCTCATGTGGGTACTGTCACTGCGCGCGCGTCCGCGTCTGCGATCGTCCCATGTCCGACTCCATGTATCCCTCTTCGCAAGCACATGCGGGGGAATGAAAGGAGGGAATTGGGTCTGCACGACTGCTTCTCTCGGGTACCACCAGGCATTTTTTTTCGTAGTTGAGGGGCGGTAAAGGGTGCGGACCCGAGGGCGCCTATCATTGGTGCGGCGACTGATTATTTCTGTGGGGGCGCGTGGCCGCACGGACTGCCTCACATGTAGATGTGGCGGCTCTACCCTGCGCGTCGTTTTGCGAGGACTGCGATACGACACTATTGCGACCGCGCAACTGCCGGCTGGACCCTTTCTCTCTCCACACACACAAGCACCGTTCCTCCCGGCCCTTAGGCGCCCTCTTCCTGTTTTCCTTTTTGTGTATCGTCGTTTCCCGATTTACTGACGTCGATTTTTTTTTCTAGATCGTTCGTGTACGCACCTTCCCGAACAGCTCAGGCGTCTCGACGAATCAACCCCGCCCTTCGCGTGATCGGTGCTTGGGTGCTCATGCATAGGTGCGTGCACTCCCCTACTATCTTTCTCTTTTTTTTCAGGAAAGTGAGCAGCTGGGAGCGGAGTGGACGTCCGGGAAGGGGACTAATGAGAAGACCGCCCGATTTTCTTACGCGCCCATTTGCTGCGCCTATATATGCGAGTGCTGGATTTCCTGCGTCTATGCGGTTGCTGTGCCCTCTGGACCGCTTGTCAGCGCACGGGCGTGTCCGCTCGGGATGCAGTACCCTTACGATTCTGTGGTTGGGTCGGCTGTAGACGGCACTCGTGCCGCACCCGACAAGCATCTCCTCCTTCCAATAAAGCTCAGGTCATGAGTTCAACGTAACAGATTAACATTCAACCGAAGTGGTGGGGTGCGAAAGAGCCCGACCACTTCGGTTAATAGCTGGTGGTGAGTTGCTACTTTTTTCTCATCGTGAACCTATGACCCAAAGTCTGTCGGAAAGAGAAGTGATTGGAGATTAATTATATTTTGCTCCAACTCAGGCTGGTCAGCAGGTCGATTTACGTCCTACCTCATCCTAAATTCTCACCTATTTTCTCCGTTTTGTACCGGTTCTTTGGATGTGTCTTGCACACTGGCAGAAATGAAGATGAGTCTTTAAATGAACACAATCACTACATGTGAAAATCTTCGTGATGAGTTGCCGCCCATCTTCCGTTGTCTCCACTTTTTTTTAGTACAGCATCCACAGCAGCGTAAAAGATGAACGACACCCAATAAGCGAAAAAATTCCCAAGCATTCACAGCATTCAAAAACTCATAGTTTCCGAGTGCCCCCATCTTTGCCAATATGCCCCGTCATCTTACCAAGGCTGAAATTCATTTGAATGACGTCTCAACATGTTTGACTATAGCAAGGAGTACACTGGAACTCCTTGCAGACACTCTCAAAATTTCCGGCCTGGAGGCCCACCTGTATAGCCCGAGTAATGACATGTATAGATGTTGGAGATGTAGTTGATCTCCAACATCAATACATGGCGTTCAGCGCTATTTCTCCAGCACGGCTTAATTACGGTTAATTCAGAGCTCTTGAATGCAAACAACTCTGAGATATTATCGATATCTCGGAGATCTCTTATTTCTCGAGCCGAAGGCTGTCAAACGGCGCGCCGCTGATGTGAGTGATATGCGCCATCACCCGCCATCAGAGTCGGCGGCGGCAAGCGCGCACAAGCCCGTGCTGACCAGAGAAATAAGCGTAAATTCACAATAAAATTCATGGCTCATGAAGGATCATCTCTGTCCATTTTGGCTCCATTCTGACTCCCTTATATACTGTCACAGCATGTGTGAGTGCAACAATGTCACATTCACAGCGGGGAACAAAAGGCAAGATCAATACGGAGACGAGAATACACCTGCACTTGGAACACATGGCTCTCGTGGTAGTGCTTAGCTAAACACCATGGTCGGCGTTCTTCAATCCGGCAACCACACGCAAAGAGACCGACATCAAAACTAAGAACGCGTCGCCAAGCTTCTTGCAAAGGCCTGTCAGAACAATTCCCCCGCCAGGTGGAGTCGGGGGGTGGGTGGGAGGGGGTAGAAAATTGTAGCACGGGGTAGAATGAGAGAGTGGGGGCATAAACAGGCACAACAACCTGAAAAGACTCGTACCTCGTAGTTTTTGTAACCGAAATGTGTCTGGTGTGGGGCGGCATATACAACTGCATAGGAGCTGACGATGGTGCTGTACCCAGGTGAGATATGCACCGGGTGAGGACGCTGCTGGAGCAAGCTGATCATCGCTTTAGTACAGGGTGTTGGCGCAAAGCCTCCTCATCAGCGGCATATTCATTCTCCCAAGGTTGATACCTGCAGTATGTGTGAAGCTTTAGTTCGTTAACAACCCTTTGCAGTGCCTTCCTTTGCTGCCTTCTTCAAGGATTGGGATGCTCCTCTTTCGTCAAGATGGTTAAATAGACTTGAGAGCTAAGAGATCCCGCTGCACCTACACCGTGGCTCGTTCAAGTCTATTGCTGTAGGAGAAGATGTCAAAAGGTTTTAGTGGAATACACTCAACTTGCCCGGTACGGATCTGGGCCGCTGCTATCACCTCTGCGGGGTGTCTTGAATCTTCAAGTTTGGGTTATTTCATCTTGATCAAGTTTTCAGACACAGCAATGACCACCCGATTGCTAGTATTGAGTTAATATGTTGTGAGTGTATGAGTGAGACTGAGGACTACCGTTACGACTCATCCTTAGACAATTTTGAGATTTCGGTATAAATAGTACTTGAATGCAATGTGAGTGTACCTGGCCTTTTACGAGCTCGCAACTGGATTGAAAATGCTGTTGCATGATGTCTAGATGAAGGTATCTGTGCCCAGTCGGAACGTGGCGGGGCGGACAGCAGTAGGGTGGAGGAGGTAAGAGGTAAGTAGGATCACAATACTATGATCAAAGTTCGTAACAATTCTCTCTGCTAATATCAGTTCGCGACCAATATTCCAAATCAACTGTCCCGCCCGTTTGAAGGCCTCTATTGTGTCAGTTATGCTTAAATTAAGAATGTATGACTACTACTACTAGTACTAAGGTAGCCGCCATCCACCCTCGACAAACGTCACGTGTGATTTCCTATTCCAGCGAAAACCTGTCTGCAACAATGTGCAGCATGAATTGGGTCAAACCCTTCGACCAAGTTCAAGATATTCCTTATAAATGTTTTATGGGAATAATTCCTGTAGCATAAAGGGCACGAGGAATATCTAGTAACAGATTGATCCAACACCCAATTTCCCATCAATAATGATGGCTCAACGAGGCTTGCTGAAACTTTCGTAACTACATTGCACAGGAGGGTCCGGCTGGACCACATTTTTTTCTACAGATGAAATGGATGAATTCAAAGATATTTGTCGAGACGATTTCCCGTATCTTTCCTTGTTCCTCCAATATTAATTACTTTTCACTGTTACGCCCAATAAGGAAATCACACGTGACGTTCGTCGAGGGCGGATGGCGGCTACCTTAGGATGTTTTGAAAAACTGAACTAGCTGTCAGGAGCTGCGTCAAGGTCTGCCAACAAATCTCTCTGTTAATATCGGTTCGCGACTAATATTCCAAATCAACTATTTCGCCCGTGTGAAGGCCTCTACTGTGTCAGTCATGCTTCAATCATGAATGTATGCCCACTATGATAGGATGCGTTGACGAATCAAACTAGCTGTCGGGAGACACGCCAAGGTAAACCTCTCTGCTACATCATCGCAACTAATATTCTAAATCAACTGTCCCATCCAGTGAGGGCCTCTACCCTGTCAATTGTGTTTAAATCAACAACTATGATGTGCTGAAAAATTAAACTAGCTGTTGGGAGACAAGTGAAAGGTCTGCAATGCATTGATGAGGTTAAATATTTCTCCTCGACTCTTACAGCTCGAGGCCGAACCCTACGACGGGAGACAGCACTTGTGTATTTTCAGGAGCGGGATACAGATATAGCAGGTAAGTCAGAAACTTAAAAAGTAAGAATAGGAGCAAAGTGGAAGGCAAATGATAGAAGGATATACATACCCAACCTCGTTCCCATACTCATACCCCTCGCTCCCATTTAAAGTACCACTCATACTGGAACTGCCGCACTGGAACCCGTTTAAATGTACACAAAGACTGCTACTAAACGGCAATCTGCGCGCGGGTTTGCCATCAGAGTCCTCATTAGTAACATTTATTCTGAGGCCTCGTATCTGTGGCTCGGCACGCGTTTAAAGACCTAAATATGACGGGGTTGGGGGCTGGTGCATAGTCGCGTACGGAGTCTCCCGAAAAACGCGTCCAAAAGGGAGCAACACAGCAGCAGACCCTGTGTGCATTAATTACACCGTAAATGTAATAACTATCTTATTCACACATGCTGTCGGCAAAATATAATGCAGTTAAACTAGTCAGAGATGATCTTTTTCATGCTACACCTTTTCTGACACCAGCGACGGCTTGTGCGCGCCTACCGCCACTGATATGATGGCGGGTGATGGCGCACATCACTCACATCAGCGGCGCGCCGTTTGACAGCCTTCGGCTCGAGAAATAAGAGATCTCCGAGATATCGATAATATCTCAGAGTTGTTTGCTTTCAAGAGCTCTGAATTCACCGTAATTAAGCCGTGCTGGAGAAATAGCGCTGATCGCCATGTATTGATGTTGGAGATCAACTACATCTCCAACATCTATACATGTCATTACTCGGGCTATACAGGTGTGGAGGCCATTTTGAATACAACGCAATCTCTCGTGAAGTTAGCAGAGGTATATTCCACAAGAAATCAAATATTGTGTCACATCTCACTCAGAGCTCTAGAAAATTAAACAGAATAGGAATACCTGTAGCGAATTGATGGAGCAGTCTCATCAGTTGCTCAGTGCAATCAATGCGGTCTATATCAAGTCAAATACTGGGGCAGAATTGCCCCCAGGTGTCTTGAATCACATTGCGAGATTTACCCAGTAACTCTCCATTCTGGATCTATTCTTGTGCTTCTGACCAGTTGATCTAGAACTCTCCACAAGGTTCATACCTTTGTTGAAGCCCAGCAAGGTGGCAACAAAATCAAGAAGTTTTTCCGACAAGGGGAGCTGGGTGCCTTGTTTAAGGATTGTAAAGCGGAGTTGCAACAGGGACTTGACTTCTTCCAGGTGAATAACTCAATACTCAGAAGAAAAGAAAGACCTCAGTTCACTGACATTGAGTACATTAAGATCACCAATATCATGACTGAGGTAGAAGAGATGCAAGGGCAGGTGCGGGCCAGGCACCAGGAGGTGCTCAACATGATTGAGACACTCGCCAGCTCAGATTCAGCATCCACAGTATGTGGCAACCACTTCATATAATGATGAGTATTAAACTGTTGTGCAGATCAGTCATGTTTATTCCAACTCTTATGCAAGGCAGGATTGTCTTATGTTTCCTTTTCTTGTGTACTAACATACATCTTAGCTCCAACTCCATATCAATGCTCCCAGCGGAACCAAAAATATTCCATGGACGTGATACTGAACTTGCTCATATCCTTACACTCTTCGCGCAAGAAGCTCCTAGAATTGCCATCCTAGGTGCTGGTGGGATGGGAAAGACCAGTTTATCCAGAGCAGTCTTGCATCACAGCCACATCAGCACCAAGTACAGTGCTAATCGGTTCTTCATTGCATGTGATGGATCAAAAAATAAAGTGGAGCTAGTTGATGTTATTGGTGCTCATCTAGGACTCAAGCCTGGAAAAGACCTCACCCAAGGAGTTTGCCGGCACCTTTCTAGTGCTCCACCTACTCTGTTGATCCTTGATAATCTCGAGACACCGTGGGATCCAGTTGAATCTCGCAAAGAGATTGAGGAGTTCTTGTCTCTCCTCACAGATATAACCAGTCTAGCATTGATGGTGTGTGCATTTCTTTTTTCACCACTAGGAACATAACTTATAAAACACCAGATTACAATGAGAGGAGCAGAGAGACCAGCAAAAGTGCGGTGGACTCGGCCGTTCTTGTTACCGTTGCAACCCCTCACACAGGACACTGCCCAAAAGATGTTCCTTGACATTGCTGATGAAGGGCACTCAATTGAGGAAGTTAACCAGATCCTTGCTTTAACTGACAACATGCCACTAGCCATTAATCTTCTAGCTCATCTGGTGGACACTGAAGGCTGCCCGGCAATATTGTCCCGATGGGAGGCCGAGAAAACTGCTCTCCTATCAGAGGGCTATGACAAGAGGACCAACCTCGAATTGTCCATCTCACTCTCGCTTTCAAGTCCCAGAATAACATCCATACCTCATTCCCAGGATCTCCTCAGTCTCCTGTCAATCCTCCCAGATGGCCTTTCAGATGTGGAACTCAAGCAAAGCAACTTCCCAATCCAGGACATCCGTGCTTGCAAAGCGGTCTTGCTTCGTACTGCTTTGGCCTACAACGATGACCACCAGCGGCTTAAAGTTTTGGTGCCCATTCGTGAATACATGCAGCATTCTCTGCCTGTAAAAGAACAGATGCTCAGACCACTTTTCAAGCACTTCCAGGAGCTTCTTGAGTTATATAGGGACCACGCTGGCAAACAATCTGCTAGTCTGTTGGTTTCCCGAATTAGTTCAAACTTTGCAAACCTTCAGAACATCCTACAGAACAGTCTGCATACAGGGCACCCAGATCTAGTTGACAGTATCTACTGCACATGCCATCTTAACCGATTCAGTACAGTTGCTGGAAGAGGAGGAGTATTCCCTTTTGACCTCATCAGTCCAATGCTTCCAGAGCTGGCTAACCCCCGACTGGAAGTGTATGTTATTGTTGAGGCTTTGGCTTCATGGAGCTCTCTAGATACTCCTTCAAATGAATTAGTTGTTCGGGCTCAAGAGCTTTTCCCCTACTTTGATGACCCAGATCTGCAAGGTACACTCTTCTCTCAAATACTATTGTTGGATCTCAGATCAAGTTTTCAGGCACTTTCTATCTCAGTCTCGCACGCTACAACTTTAACCATGAGCAAGACATCCCAATGTCTATGAAACACACTGAAACTGCACTAAAATTAATCACAAATACTGGAAGACGATGCAATGCACTCTTACTTCTGTCACTCATCAGATGCTCTCTCGGCAACTATGGTGCTGGGCAGGTCTATGCACGGGAGCTGCAAATGCTAGCTCGAAGCCATGGTGATTTGCACTACGAAGCAAGTGGACTCCGTGTTGAGGCAATTACCTCAAAAGCACTCGGAAATTATCCACATGGCATCTCACTTGTTAAGAGAGCTCTTACTCTCCTAGATCTCTGCAGTATGGCTCAAGGTTTTGAGGCCCATGTACTGAGGATAGGTCTGGGGGACATTCACATGCTCAAGTCAGAATATATTGAAGCTCACAATGTGCACAATCAGATCCTTCAGGAATCAGAGAATGATCCCTATCCTCGCGGGGTGGCCTTGATAAACATTGCTGATATTGAGGTGTCCATGGGGACTGAAAAGCATGAAATACAGAGGAGGATTGATGTAACCCGAAGTATCTTCAAAGTTCACGGTTTTGGGATACTTGCAACTGCCTGTGATTGCATTCAAGCCGATCTCAATCTCAGAGAAGGGGATATGTCAAGCTCATTGTTCCGCCAATGTCTGAGAGAAACACGGGGAAAATCTTCTGAGTTAGTGGACTACTGCCTCGAGAGACTGGGGGATATCAGTCGCTGGGAAGGTTCGGATCATGACTCCTTGTGGAGCACAGTTTTTCTGGTCTACTCTCTAAAGCAGAAAAAGAAACTAGGAGTTCATAAAGCCCTGCAGTATATTGGAGATGTCTTCCTCAGGGCAGATGATAAAGTCACAGCCACATCCCTGTTCAAACTTGCCTTGGAAGGTTTCACCCAAATGGATGTTCATCGCAGCAGAGCGGAATGCATGACACGCCTTGGAGACATATCTGGGAAAAGTGGTGACTTACTCAACGCCCTAGAGCTCTGGGAAATGGCAAGACCGCTCTTTGAGCGCTCGTCACAGGCTAAGAAGCTTCAAGCTATTGATGAGAGGGTTGCCAGAATCGATGACGGTGTGAAGGAGCAGCATCAAAGAAATCTGGCCCACTTGGCTCAACTTTCTGCACCTTTGGGAATTGCAGAAAATGCAGAGGAAGATTCTGAAACTGAACTGGAGTTGGGTGAAGTGGAGGTTGAAGTAGTTGCACTGTGAGTATCCAACGACTGTGTTGTTGGATTCAAATGTCGATGATGATGATGATGTTTTCCATTTCATGACTACGTAAGGGCCTGTGAAATGTCTTGTAGCCTGTTTTGTTTGAAATTTATTTGATTATTAGTCACAGAGACTTCTTTGGATCAGCCAAGGACCAGCCTGTTTTTAAGTTTTTTCCGGGAATTTGAGACACCGGTGCATCTGTCATGGTAGATGCACAGGAGGCTGAGGAAGGTAGGGTGGCACTGTGGCAGCACCATGTCACATGAACAATTTGTAACAAGCTTCGTGTCTGGGTCTAGCATCTGGCTGTGGTTACCTTCAAGTTCTACACTGTGCTAGCCATGCAAAACTTGTTCTGTGCAGTTGTTGGTTCTTTCTTGTAAAATTCATTGAACATTGAAAATTACAGGCACTATTAGGTGCACTCAATTCTTAGTTCGGTCTGGTTCAGTTCGGATTTTAATTCAATATTTGTGCGAACAAATAAAGAATTTCAAACTCCGGTCGCTTGCGAGTCAATGATGTTGTTTGGTACTCAAGGACAATAGAGGCCGCAAGGAGTTGTTCTGCAACATCGATGAGGTCCGATTCTGTTTGTTCTTTGGAGGGTCGCGGCATGAAGAGAGTCGATCGATTTAGCAAGCGAGCGGAGTTTGAAACTCTTTATTTGTTCGTACAAATATTGAATTAAAATCTGAACTGACCAGACGGAACTAAGAATTGAGTGCACCTATTGTATCTCTCCTTGATAATGGACTTGTTAACCGTGCCTAGTAACCTCACAATATAAGGTAGAGGCCAGACATCTTCGGTTACCCCACGTGACCTACCAAAATGAGTGAATGCCAGCTTAGACAAGGGCAAGGAGAAATCCGGCCCAACAGTCTTATGTGAATCTATCTAAATATGACTCCCAAATATTTCAATGAGTTTTGGGCTTGAATTGGAGGACGAGTTCCATGATTGATGGGACACCAAGAATTTGATCAATCCTAAAGACTTTGTAACTGGTCGCCGAGTTCTTTGTTATTATTTGTAAGTAAATTCATGTTACTAGATAGACATGGAACACACAACTCTGTTGGGCTAGATTTCTTACTTACACCCGAGCAAGGGAGGAATTCAGGAAATGCACCCAAAGCTTCCCAATATGGTCATGTCACGTGGGGTAACCGAAGATGTCTGGCCTCTACCTTACTTACTGCAGCTGGCAGCCTGAGCTGGAGCTTAGTCTAATCCTCTTTTGTAACACCAAACAGAGTTGATGATAGTAATTGAAGACTACTACTCCCTACTCTCTTACGATTGAAGGGATTAACTGACTACGCATAGAATTTTGTTCTTCTCCTTTACCTACCTCAACACCCACTACCCGTGCGCACTCGTACATTGGTACAGCGGCGTGGGTCACGAGCTTGACAACGACACCGGGATGTGGGTTGTTGCCCCCGAATGCGAACGGAATGGCCGGCCCAGCCTAGCTGTTGCCCACCTTGACTGTATTGCCCGTGGCGCCCACCTACTACCCATATACGGCTCCACTTTTGTCGCTGAAGACTTTCACTTCTCTTACTCACTTGATGCCTTCCGAGCCTTCTTTGTTAGCCGCTTTGCCGATCATCATACGCACGAGTTTCTGTACAAAAACTAAATTATAATATTTACTTGCTTGACTTGTGCTCCTTGAGAAACTTGAGAGCTTGTGTGAGCTTGCCGCCAAGTCGCCACAAGTAGTCAAGTTCCAAAAGGGGTTCAAGGGATCTGTCAAGTTACTGATGTAATTCCCAGTTATAAGCCTTTAACTCATGTTGGAGGCTTAAAAAAGCAAACTATAGCCAGATAGCCAGCACCGTGACTTTGCTGTAGCACTGTCTATTCTTCAATGTTGGTCGGCCAAAAGTTGCTCCAGGCTATTGTATTGAAATCACCACAGATGTCGGCTCCCCATCTAGTTTGGGGCAGTCAGAGTAGAGGATTAATTTTATATCAAAGGTTTTGCGGGGCTTTAAATGAACTCCGAAACATTGGGTTGCCGATTAGATCTCGTGAGTCCTTAAATCTGAAGGATCAATCAAGTTTTCGGCCGCTATAAGTTTATTGGCGATATTTTGAGTTTAAAAACTAACTTAATTCTCCGGTTTTTTTAAGCCCCGGCCCTGTGAATCTAGTCTGGAGAGGGGGTACACCCCCCCCCCCCCCCTCTCCAGATTATAATAAGAATAAACACTTTTAGCGACTCCTCCGCCTCAATTGGCGACGTGGCAACGAGTGCTGGTGCAACACCGACATCAGACTGACATAGCAGGGTTCCTTCTGGCACCTTTGACAACCGATTGAGGATTCCTGGGTTTCCGTTGCTCCCGGGCCGTGTGCACCCAATTATGCCCCGCCGCGCACTAGAGCCCCACAAGCCAAATTTCTTCACTCATTTCGTCCTAATCCATCGTTTATAGCCAAGCGAACACATCAAGATCCATCGGTGGGGGAGCTTGCTCGTGGTGGACAGGGCGTGGGCGCGCTGTTGGGTGCTATTTGGTGAATACGGCACAACGGCACGGTCAACTTTTTTGATTTACTGTACTTTTTCATTCAATTCGACAGTCACGTGTCACGCACCCCCCTGTCGATGTCGAAATTTGGTCGTGGTCACGCGTCACGCGGGCCTCCGTCGAACCTCCAGGTGGTCACACAGGCCCCAAAACCGCTCAAAAAAGCTCAAATTTTCGGTGCAAATGTCGAATTTTTCGGCGTGTCACGTAAATTTTTGCCCGCTGTTGAATTGTCGAATATGTAAAACGAGTCACGCGTAACCCCCCTGTCAATTTGAACGAAAAAGTACAGTACTAGTATTCTGCGTCTCTATTTAAAATATTATTATGGAACTGGGAAATAGATCTCTGTTGGATCTCTGGATTAAACACCTCATGCCGACATCCCTGGTATCCCTCAGAAATTCCAGGAAAAAATTCAAGCTTGTTCAATTGTGACCGACCCAGCTCAAAAGCTGCCGTGAATTGTGTGTCGGAGAACTTTGGAGGTTGAATCGAAAGCACTGAATAATCCGGAGGTCATTTGTGCATACTTGGTCCAAATTGGGAGTTTCGGGTTTAAATGAAAAATCTGGTGGATGTCGGTATCGTGTCCTTGCTCCACTGGTTTGAGCTTCAACGCACGCGAACGACCACCCTCTGAAACTACGGTAATTTCTCAGCCTCTGTATAGAGACGAACCAAGGGAAGAAAATGGCTACACTATTTTCCCTCGGCCCCGAAGATAAAAGCCAGAGAGGTCCTGAAGAGGAAGTTGAGAATATTCACTGGAGGCGAGGATTTGCACGATCGGTCTGCGTACTGTACCATTTCAACCATAGATTCAAGTCACAGGTCGCAGCCCTTAGTGAATTGAACCTATCAAACTGGCTTGTGTTGGGTGCACGTTGTTGTTGTGTAGCGAGAAACGCAACCACGCTGGCGACGGGTCCTAGCGTTAAAGCTGTGCCCAAAACCAGCAACACAAGCGGATGACTTGGAATGCTTCTGCAGACTAAGTTTAAATCATTATCCAAACGCTCCAAAAAAAAAAAAAAAAAAAAAAAAAAAAAGCTGTGCCCAAAGATTACAGCAGTTCCAACTGGGCCAAAAGACCACTGTAATCGGTTGAGGCCGATTACTGCCTTTGGACTATATATAGTTGATTATACCCTTCTTGGCACGGATGTAACACCTAGATTCGACCGTGAACCGCGTAAACTAATACAAGGGAAGTAGGATACTGAGTAATGAACTAGGGAGAGGACGGCGGGTGAGAGAAATTTATGACTAGTGTGCAATGAATTGTAAGAGAGAGAAGGAGACTGACCTAGCGAGCAGTGAATGGTAAGAGGGAGAAAGAGCTGAAACTCTCCTGTCCCCCTCTCGCCATTTTGTGCTCGCTAGGTCTCAGATCGATTGTGAGAGCATTCCAGTTGCGCGGGGCGGTACGCTGCACGCACCGTGGACCGCGCAGCGGGAATACGACACCTTGTGCACGAGGTAAAGACCCCGGCATGCTGAGGGTGCGAGTGCGAGTTCTCGCTAGGCAACATTGCGCGCCCGTTAGACTTGAGTAAACACATTTTAAACTTGATTGATGAAGGTCACAGATCACCGGGGAGCTTGAATTAGTGACCGTTTTGTCCTCCCCAGATGCAAAAAATTCAAAAGATGTAAAAAAAAATCCTGACAGGATTTCTACTCTTGCACATTTGTTGGTTCAAAATTGGCCCTCTGGGTCTATGGGGCCGAATTTACACCAAGGTTCAGTTGAATGTTTGAATTATAAAAATGGGGGTCACAGGTCCCAGCCCATCTTGAATCCTGTGAAAATTGAATCTAATGGGTCACAGGTCACAACGGCTGAATCTATGGTCGAAATGGTACAGTACCTTGAAAACGATGGAGGATGGGAATCTTGGGATGACAGCGACACCGCCGCTGACCGCATTGCTGATAACGCCATTTATTTGACTTTGACGCGACTCAGTCCGGGTTTCGAATGCATTTGGCGGATAACGAACACCAACCGCCTGCAACATTTATCAGTCTTGAAGAAACGAGGAAGCTCCAACAATACCGACCGCGCGCCGCGGAGACGCGTCGCGTCCGCCGATCAATCATCAGTCGCGCCAAGTGAATTGCAATCAGTGATCGTGTGTAGGGATCGACAACATATGCAACCGACCTTCTTTTCCTGATTCCACTGACGCTGACTCCGCGCACGCCTCTACGCCGTCCGTGTCGAGTCCCGTTTTGTGCTTGCACACTTACCTCCTGTGCGTATTCCTCGCAAAATCGGTTCATTTGCGCTCACTGACTCTAAGTACAAGGTCGCCACATCACAGGCAGCGCTTGAGGCTCCCTCGCGCTTTGAATCTACCATGCACGCCCACCGCGGCCCCACACTCTTTCCCCGACTCTCCCTGGTCCTCCTACTGACCCAAATATGCATTATCTCGTCCCTCCCCGCCCTTCTGGTCAGCGCCGTCCCTGCCCCCGCCCCCGCCCCGGAGCACGTGGTCACAGTCTTCGGGTTCCCCGTTACCATTGGCGGGGAGCAGCCTGGCTTTGGGTCCGGTGGTAATACCAACCCTTTTGGCAACGGCAAGCCTTTCGGAAACGGCAATCCCTTCGGTGGCGCTGGAGGTGGACTCGGAGGTGGTGGTGCTGCGCAGAAAACAACCACCACCAAGACCAAGGCCGCCCCAACTCCGCCCGCAGCCCCGCCCGCAGCCCCGCCCGCAACCCCGCCCGCAGCCCCGCCGGGCACGCCTACGCCGCCTCCTCCCCCGCACACCACCGCCGAGTCCAAAGCACCTGTTACGCCGTCTTCTCCAAGCGTGAAGAAAAGCAGCAGCAGTAGTAGCGCAATTCACACGCCCGCCGGCAACCTCGGCGGCGCCGGGGCCAACCCGTCCAACGCCATCACCGACAACGGCAAGGGCATCTCTGCGTATTCGACGCTCGTCATGTCCTCTGGATCATCTGCTACAAACCTCCCCTCCACCGCATCCGCGTCCTCGAAATCAAGCTCTGGCCTCCTCGCTAAGATCCTCGTTCCCCTCATCCTGGTGCTGCTCCTCCTCATCGGCGCGGTGGTCTGGATGCGTCGCCGCGACGCTGCCAAGAAGCAGAGGCGGTTCACGTTCACGGACAAGTCGGCTTCTGGATTCGCTGAAAAAAGTGAACCCGGCGCAGGCGCGGGCGCGGGTATGAGTGCGTGGAGCCGCTTCGACTCCTCCTCGCCCTTCGCCTCTGTGGCGTCCCTCGTAACACCTCCCCCGGTACCAGCGAAATCAAAGACACCACTGACACAGACACCGACGCGCCAGCGCAGCTATCGCGTCCCGCCCCCGCTCCTGGATGCCGACGCCGACGCGTCGGAGGTGGATATAACGGACTTTATCGGCTCGTCGGCGTCGCTGCAGACACACGGCGACGCGCGCTCGATGGTGCCTACCGCTGGCCATGGTACGCAATCCCCGACCGCGGGTCATGGAGCGGTTTCGGTTGTGGGATCGACTGTGGGGCACGGTTCGGGGTTTGCGACACAAGGGCATTCGCCCGCGATTCCGTCGTCCGTGTACCCCGACGCGTACCCTATACCCACGGCAGCGGGCGCGCGCACGTCTACGGGGCGGTCCATGGCGCATCGGACAGATGATGGTGAGTCCGATTGCTTGATTTTTTATTCACCCGCCCAGCCTCCTGCAAAGCATCTTCCGCTAACCACAATTTATTTCTCTAGGACACTCCCTCTACAACGCCGCGGCGGACTATAACGGCTACTACCAGTCGAGCGACTCTCCGCTGCACGACGAGCCCGCGCTGGCGGAGTCCCGCCCCGCGTCGCCCTCGCCCTTCCGCTCCGACTCCAACCCGAATTCCCACCCCGGCTCGCCCTCGCCCTACACCTCCTCGCCGTTCGCGCACCCCAGCGACACCGTGTCCGTTTCCTCAGAGACGGGCGGCCTCTCGCCCTCGCTCGAGGCGGAGATGCACGAGTTCGGCCACGGCGGGGGCATGCACTCCCCGGCATACAGCTACACCGCGAGGACACCTTCCCCCGTGTACGGGCTGGGCGGCCCCGCGTACGAGGTGCCGCCGCACCGGCACCCGAATCCGGGGCAGCGCAGCTCGGCGGTGTATGACCCCCGGAACGAAACGCTGCTGGCGTATGAGCGGGATAGTGTGCATCAGGATAGGAGCGATGTGTATGGGGGGATGGCGTAGATTGCTTTCGACGATCCGACCTGACCTGCCTACGTATCCACCCTCGGCTACTAACTACTCCTCCTGAACATGTACAGTGCACCCCGCTTTCAAATCTTCGAGTTGAATATGTTTTGTTTGCGCCTCGTTAGTAGTACTAGACTTTGCCTCCCGTCCCCCCGTTACGTACCTACCCACCCGCACTCCCCACCCTTCCTCTCGTCCGCCCACCACCTACCTACCTAGCCCAAGTTACGTTTGCACATCCACGCATTTACCCTTCATGTTCACGCTTATACCCCGCTTGGGGTCTGTTATTCTTCTCCCCGGAGCACACACGGTTTGTACTAAATACTTCTTTTCACAATTCTGCCAGATGGCCATATGGGTTTTTTTGTTGGCAATTCGTTCGTTCGTTTGGGGCTTGGGAAATTCGACGCACGCCTCGTGGAAAAAAAAGTTTGGACCGAACCTCTTTTGTCTCCTCTTCGTCGTCTCCCGTTCACGCAGCGAATAAGTAGTGTGTAGTTTATTTTATTCTCATTCTTCTCGTATCTACGTTTGTTACGATCCCCCGCTGACGTCCTTTCGGAGCGACGCACGAACACGGTCTTAGGGCTCCAACCGTTTCCGTTTTCTTCCGTTTATTTACTGTTTAACCGTTTAAATTTGCTGTTTAGTTTACAGGTAACCGCAAACGGTAAATAAATGGTTAAACGGTTGTCAGCCGGAAGGTAAATTTCAGAGGGATCTGAGTTCATTTTCGTATTTTGAAGGCTGTTTAAAGGTTCGATTTTGTCACGCCCCGACAGGGTTTCACCAAGTCCAAAAGTGGGTTTTTGAGTGGCCGACAAGTCCAACTTTTGTCGGGACATGACCTGGCATTTTCGCCCTCGACCCCCAATTTTTGTCGGGACAGGACCTGGGTTCCGAGCCCCGAATCTCAATTTTTTTGTCGGGACGGGGTACTTGGCATCCAAGGCTATAATCCAGTGTTGGTTTTAAGCTTTAGTATAATCCGGGGTCCTCCAATACTGTGGCGCCTGCGAGTTTGGCAGATGTCAATGATGCTTGGATTTCTCATAAGAAGGGCTAAGAAGGGCCCTGTATGATTACTATGGCTGTATCTTAGTACTTACCCTGTTCAAAGCTCAAAGCAAGGCTTGAGTAATGAGTGTTAAAATTTAACGAACCGTGGGACAGTTGGGTACATCAGCAAACCCTGGGCTTGCTACGTAGCACTACGTAGTTTCTGTAGTTCCCGTAGTTCTGTAGAAAGGGTACCCCTTACGTAGTTCCATGTAGTTGGCCAGGGTTCTGCGTAGTTCCCGGGGGCTTTATGTAGTTCTACGTAGTTCCCCGGGTCTCTATGTAGTTCTATGTAGTTCCCACGTTTCGGTAAAGTTGCTGATAGGCGGCTCTCTAAGGAAACAAGTTTGGACCTTTGCGAGGAGTTTTGGTTGTCGAACTGGTACAATAAAGAACTTTCCTTTGCATTATGCCAGTAAATAGTTTTCAAAAGTTTTTTTTTTTGCACGCAAATCCTTGGACATCCATAAGAAACACTCTCTGTCCTCCTACAGATCCCAAAAAGGAGGAAAAAAAGAAGCAACTATGTAGTACTATGTAGTACTACGTAGTGCCCTCTCAAAGTACATAGAATGGGGCTCAACTACGTAGTTGAGGCCAAACTACATAGCACTACTGTACTATTTCATTCAATTCGCATGTCACGGGTCACAGACCCCGAAATATGCGAACTTTTTTCGCACTGGTCACAGGTCACCGAGGCCATCTGCGAATATCCAAAACAAGTCACGAAAATCCCCGGAAATCCCCAAAAATTCAATTTTTCGCGCGCGCGACGCGTTTTGGCTAAGGAAAAACGCGTAAAACGCGTGTTCGAGTCCACGAGTGTCTCAATGGGCGCAAATGCTCTTGAATCACAGTTAACCGGCCAATTGAGAGTCGAAATTGCTGCAGAAGAATAAAAAAGGTAAATTTCCTGCTCGAATCAATTTGACAAATGCTGAGCATACCTAGTTCGCCTGCGATTCGGAGGGATTCAGATCCCTCGCGCCTCCCGGATATGTGAATTTTTTTCCTAGGTCACAGTCCCGCAGGCCGAAATGCGAATCTACAAGTTCGCATTTTGGGGTCACAGGTCACAGCGTCGACGAATTGAATGAAATAACAAAGGACACTCCTGTCGAAATCCTGCATACAATTTTACTTGGAGTGGTGAAGTACATCTGGCACTCTTCGCACACGAAGTGGAACAATGCTCAAAAGGAAACGTACTCGCGACGCCTGCAGGCCACCAACACCGACGGTCTATCCGTCCACCCGATTAGGGCGAATTATATTATGCAGTACGCGAACTCCCTGATTGGACGTCAACTCAAAACTATCGCACAAACCAACGTGTTTCATGTCTACGGGATTGTCAATGATGCCCAGTTCGCGACCTGGCGTGCAGTAGGCGAGCTCTCTGCCCTGATATGGTTCACGGAGATACGTGACTTGAAAGAATATTGTGTGCGTGGATTTCTATTCGTTCTATGATTAATTTAACACTCAAGACAGAGTGATCTCCGCATCGCTGTTGGGAATGTCCTGGACTCCTTCGCTGTCCTGGATCGCGCAAAAATTCTCACGAAGATTAAGTTGCACTTACTCTCACATACCCCAGAAGATGTTGTTGCGTTTGGTCCGCTCATAGGGGTTATGACCGAGATGTATGAATGCTTCAATGCGGTGTTCCGCTATTGCTCCATTCTCTCAAACCATCTCGCTCCGAGCCGGGATATAGCTCTTCAACTCGCCGATCAAGAGGGCTTAAAACACCGACTCACGGGTGGCTGGTGGCCATCCGAGACCGAAGGGGAGTGGGAGCAAGCCAGTCCGGCTGTTCGTGCATTTTTACACACGCGTCCCGTCCTTCAAAAATTGGTAGGATGGACGGTAAAGAGCCCTCATGTCCCAGGTGCGTTGAACCCATTCTTCTTACTTCGGCCCCCTTCCCCATCCGCTATTTGCAGGCACCATAAAACATGTTCCACTCCCAAAAAGAGTGAAGGGTGCTCCTCAACCGAAACCTCTTACGGTCAAGTTGAATGCGACGCATGCATCACAAGCTCTCAATCACGGAAGCTATGATATGTCCGCTACATGGTTTCCATGCAGGCAATTAATTTCCGCCTCCTTGGATGAATGCAAGAAAGCAAGTTGGGTGTTTGCGAAATCCCCACTGACAGTGAGTATCCCATTCTTCGCCGCCACTTTGAGTCTCGGTTAAACATAAACGTCAGGGCGGGATAATCACCGGTCGCATCGATGACATTCTGGACGATGGTTGCGGAACGGCAATTGTTATTTTGGATTAGTCTCTCCAAGACAGACGCTGTAACATTTGCGCTCGTTCCTCGCTAGTTACAGTCTGTTAGTTACCGCGTCCGATAAGCGGCGTCCTGCGCTATCAATGATTGATGGTGATTCACAACCAAACAATGCATTTATTTTCACGCGTTTTGAAGCATTCAACGCGACATTTGAAGCTCAAAGGCATCCAGACACCATTTCAACCAATTATACAGCTTTACGGCTTCTTGCGCAAGAGATACCCACTCTCATAGCGTCCCCGCACCAGGTTTCCTCATTTGGCCTGACAAACCTGGGAACTTGTGGATTTCTTGAATTATATTCAGTGCTCATCCAAGGACCATTGCACAAAGGTTGAAAGTGCACTGAAGACACCACATATCATCTACAAGCCGTTATATGGGGCAAAACATCCTGCAATATTGTGCGAGCGCGAAGTCGCGTACTGGGGCAGGCACACGTGATGTCCCAAAACGGCTGCTTATATAATAACGCAGGACGCCTCTAGCGATGGCGTGGTAACTAATACAGTCGAACCCCTCGGAACCCATACGCCTGTTGACCCATAACTCCTTGTAACCCATGGATTTTTCGTGTGACGGACTCGGTGGGCAGGTGCAACCCATAATTTTCTTGTAACCCATTATCCATGGCCAAATTCCGAGTTATAACCCATAAAACAGGCCCAAAAAGGCAAGTCCGTGATACCCGGACGACATCAAACTATATTTCGGACAAGCACAGGAGGTCTCGAAGACCTGGAAAAGGCTCTAGAGTGATTACTGAGTCCATCTGGGGGTGTATGCTGTCGATAGATGACTGTGTTACCTGTGAGTGCTTGAAATGTATTTAATTTTCCTTTTTTTATTCATATTTTTATTCGTGGGAATTTCCTATCGACCCATAACCTCTCACAACCCATGGACCTGGCCTTCCACCAAGACCTATGGGTTGGGAGGGGTTTGACTGTAGACTAATTTTGGATGTCTTCGAGGTTTCTGATCAACGGCATGAGATATTCGGAATGCCAGTTCTGACACGACGTCAATCGGAAACTACCTACATGATAATTCCCACCGCCGTACGTTCACTATCTCGTCGTTCTTCAAATTCTTTCATTGATTCATTTTGGGCAGGATGTGAAGTTTTTGTTCAATACCCAACATGATTGCAATGCGACGGGATGCTCAGCTTCAGGCCAACGACGTCGGATGCAAGAGCGTGTTGAATCAGATCTCATCGACACATTCATCATCCACCAACCACTGGAACGGTTCATCATCAACACCCACGCCTTCCACAACGCTCATCTCCTACGCCAAGTCTTGCTGCGAAGGCTGACTGCGCCGATCCCTTTGTTTGCCGACCGGAAAGCAAAACATTAGGGGAAGTCAGAGTGGACGATTTCGAGAGATTTTGCATCGATTTTGCGTCGATTCTGGCTTCGATTCTGAAAAGATTCTAAGCAAGAATCGGGCATTTGACTCTGACCGCCCCGATTCTGCTCGATTCTGGCCAGCGGCGATTCTAGTGACGAGAATCGCCTTGACCACCAAATTAGGGGAAGTCAGGGTGGACGATTCCGGGGCGATTCTGACTTGGATTCTGAAACGATTCTCAGTCGAGAATTGAAACAGAATTGTCGTCCAGAATCACTGATGCCGGTTAATTTGGTGGTCAAGGCGATTCTCGTCACCAGAATCGCCGCTGGCCAGAATTGAGCAGAATCGGGGCGGTCAGAGTCGATGCCCGATTCTCGGCCGATTCTTGCCTAGAATCTTTTCAGAATCGAAGCCAGAATCAACGCAAAATCGATGCAAAATCTCTCGAAATCGTCCACTCTGACTTCCCCTATTAACCGGCATCAGCGATTCTCGTCACCAGAATCGCTTGAGAATTGTTGCAGTATCGGCTCGGGAGCCGATACTGCAACGATTCTGGACGACGATTCTGCTTCGATTCTCGACTGAGAATCGTTTCAGAATCCAAGTCAGAATCGCCCCGGAATCGTCCACTCTGACTTCCCCTATTATGAGCTGGCTACCACACTGCGGGAGACCAAAGATAACAGGCGAAAGCATCTGCGAGAGAAGAGAGAGTTGAAGAAGAACGCGGTAAAGGCAGCTAGGGCAGCCGGGGAGGAACCCAAAGGGAGGCAGAGAACGAGAACGCAGAAACCTGGGGCAAAGCGAAGAGCGCCGGCGGCTCAGAAGACTGTCAGAAAATCGAATCGCGATGAGGAGGAGAGTGGCGATGACTCGAGCGAGTTGGATTCTGATTCTGAGGACTGTCAGCACAGAGCCTTAACTAGCAGGGTTACTGCGACGTAGGCGACTGGCGATACAGAAAGAGATAGGTTTGAGGCAATCCGATTAAGCTCTGGAGAATAGACTAGAATAGTGTAAAGAATACAGAGCTGTAGGTAGGGTTTTTATAGTAAAATACCTAGTAACTGGTAGCGAAGTAATTAGAATATATATGAAATGTGTCAGAGGCGTTGCCAGTGACGGTCGACATTGCAGCGTGCACCAGGCAGAAAGGGGTGATCGTTGAGAAAGCAATCGAAGGGAAGTTGAAATAAAAGGATCAATGCGGCACCTGATGGGATTCCTGATCCGGGGTCGGCATTGATCTCGGCATTCGGGTTATTCCGATCGTAGTTGAATAACCCGGTGTGAAGTTGAATAATCCGGGGCGGGTGTTAGGCGAATAACCCGGGGAGTTTAGGATGGGAATAGGGAAAAAGTGGAAATCATGACAAGGACGATGGTCCACCGAGAAAGAAACGGCGGAGACTCAGACAGTCCAACAGTGGCTCCGAGTCGGATTATGCCGCAAGAGCAGAGGGAGAGGAGCAGGCCGACGGAGTAGGCATTCGTCGGCAGGCAAGAGCTCGTCGCATGCCTGCCAGATTTGCGGATGGCGCCTCGGACTTTTCAGACTCAGAGTAGTGATTAATAATTTAAGTCTCTTGGATGAATTCAGCTTGAAATTCCACTCGGTGTCGGCTGAAACTTACCCGAAGTTTAGCAACCAAAAAAGTGTGGTTAAATGTGTCTAGCTAGGTGGAAATAAGGTGGTTACTATATCTCATCCACCTGAAGGACCAGCTCGGTATCACCTTTGGACTCGAGCTGGTAACCAGGATTTTGAAACCTGGTGGAAGGCTGGATTGTCAGGTGTGTTTGTCGGCTGGCTACCAGGTTGTCGAAAGCTGGATGACGGCTGAGTGGATTGACGGGCCACAGCCAGCTAAATTGTCTGGCGGACATAAATCCGCAAGTTGGCGGTGTAGTACAGTACGTCAAAAACCCTGGAACTACACAGTACTATGTAGAAAGCCCTGGAACTACATGGTACTATGTAGTTCTATGTAGTTGGCCTCCAACTACAACCAACTACGGCCAACTACAGCAAAAAACAGGTTTCGCTGATGTATTTACACATATTAAGAATCCAAGTATTTATCCCTGTTACATGTCGGCGCTGATGCCTTCCGAGTCTTTGATAATCTCCTTAAGCACCTCCACCATCGCGGCAACAGGTCTTTCAACGGGTTCAGTCGCGTCCATTCACGGGTGCGTGGGCCTTTATCTTGCGCCTAGTGCACTGGGAGTATCATGGGACGTGAATACTGACTGGGATGGTAAATTTCGTAGGACAACGTGGATACAGGAAATTTCATTAGACGACCACTGATATCAGGTCCATTCGCGAGGTAACGTTCTCAGTATTTGAGTGGCAAGAGCGGGAACTGACTTGCTTTTGTTCGGTGGTAGGATTTACTTCGATACATTACGCGCCTCGCGACGCCACCAGGATCCATCGCAAATCGCGTCCCAATAACAAGGTACGTTCTTTCCTAGTATTCCCCTGACTCTACTCACGTTTTATAGCCTTTCCTGAACACGGAATTACGATTTACTACGACAAAATGCCCGAAGATGTCTTCCTCACTTCACCCCGCAAACCCCCCGCCCACCGCCGCTCAGCAGTCTCTCTCCGCGCCCAGCCACTCTCCGACGATGACCCCAGCGCAGCCGGGGGCGGCGGCGCAGGAAACGGCCGTTTCTCCCTCGCGCACGAGCTCGCAGTCGCCATGATGCCCGAGCCGAGCGCAGGATCCAAGCTTCTTGCAGAGGAGTTCGGTATCGAGTTTGACGAGGGCGCGGAGGGGATCGATGAGCCTGCGACGCATGCGCAGATGCAAGAGGTACAGCCGCAAATACATGCTGAGGATGGGGAGGCCGAGGCGGACTCGCGACTCGACGACGAGCCACCGCCGCCACCTGATTTCGGTGGTGACCCGGCGTTTGGAGATCCCAACGCCAACGCTTTTTCGGGTCGCGGGGGGATGGGCGGAATTGGGGAAGGGTCACCGAAACGCCCCGAGGTGGATGCGATGGAGGTGCTGGCACAGGACCTCGAGTCGACAGATAAGTTTTTAGGGCATCTGCGGAGGTTGGATGCCATCGATTCCTCCTCGTCTTCCTTCGGTTTACCCACCTCCTCGTCCTTCGCCACCTCCTCGTCTTCTTCATCCCTCCCTACATCCACGTCCGCCTCCTCAACGACCGCACCGTCAGGTTCAAGTCAGCCCGAACTAGAACGACTCGCCTCCGAGGTAATCCGGCGCATCAACGACACCGCACGCGATCGTGAGACGCAGGTCCGCGAGCTCCTGGAATGCGAGCGCGAGTTCCGGCGAATCGCGGGCGAGGTCGGCGGGCAAGATGTCCTGGGGCGACTGGACGCGTTCCCGGAAGAAGAACAGGAAGAACCTTCCTTCTTCGCCACTTCCTCTTCCTCACTCGAGTCACCAACTCGCCTCAATATGATCCAAGAAGCCGACGTCGAGCGAACCCCCACCAAACCCGCGCGGCCACCACACCTGCGCGCGTTCTCGCAAGATTGGGAGACGGATCCGGATGCGGATGGTGGCCGGCTGGGCGACGCGTATGGGGTTGGGAACGATGGGGAGCCCGAGACGGACCCCGCGTTCGATGGCTCGATGTCGATGGAGGACTCGCAATTCTCCCCGCCTGCGTCGCCCACCACAGCGCGCGCCCCGTCCTCCTCGTTCTCGCCCACCATACCCAACACCCTCCCTTCCTCGCTCTCGCACTCCGCCTCGGGCAGCCTCGCGTCGAGTAAAGGGAGGGGGGGTGGGGGCCCGACGGCGGAGCTCGCGTCCCTCCGCGCATTGACGACCTCGCTCGTGTCGTCGCTCACCAGCATATCGGAGCACGCGCAGGTGAATGGGGCCGCTACCGCCGAGGCGGGGCGGAAGATCCGCGCCTTGAGGAATAGGCTTGGAGGCTGGAGAGCGGAGTGGGAGGGCGCCGAACGCAGTCGGGGGAGGATTGAGAGGTGGGAGCGGGGCGAGGGGGAGGCAAGCTTTAATCCCAGCTCGACGGGGGTGAGCACGCCTCTCCTTGGCACTGGGGCGAGCGAAGGGGGGAGTGTGCCGGGGACGCCGATGAGGGGTGCGCATGCGAAGCGCGTGGATGGGCGGACGGTGGTGGCGGAGCATCTGCGCGCGTTTGAGGTTGCGCTGGCGGAGGCGGCGGTGAAGACGCAGGCGATTATGGCGGGGGCGTAAGACCCGCGTTTCCCGTCGTATCCCGTCCTACGCGGTGCTTTGGCGTGAAGGGCGCCAACGCGGTCAGAGGAGGAGGCAGGGCAGCGGAGGCGTAGGTCGACGCCGGTCGATTGTCGTTCGTCCTAGATGGGAAGGGAGCGAGGGTCTTACGACGCGTCCACATTCATGATTCTTACATTTCATTTCTCTTAAATTCACTTCTCATCTCTCTCTTTACTCACTCACACTCCGAATCAACCAACCACTTACGAGCCAATAACATACGTATATAATCTTTTTTTCAGGTTCTCGGCTTTTACTTATAAAATCTACATACTGTACTCCCTTTGCGTTTGCGTTTACAATTTTAGATGATGGAGGAAGGAGTATACAGTACGATAACGATACCCGGATGCGTATTAAAATGTGCTCCTGTATTTAGTCTGTATGTGAGCGGGTCGATTGAATCTTCAGTTGTAGTATTGTTGCAGTATTGGTATAACACGACGAAGGGAGACAGGAAGGAAAGGGCGAGAGCAGAATTCGAGCAAGACGCGGTCGCGTGACTGATGGATCATTGATGGGGACGCGACGCGACGCGTCTCCGCGGCACCTTCTGAGCCAACCGTTTGGGAAGATCTTTCACGCCCGCCGAATTGAATGCGAATACTGGAGAAGCGGAATCCCATTTGTGGGATTCACGAGGATGTGGTGTGATGCTGATGATGATGAGAATCTCCTCCGAGCGCGTCTCGAGTCCGGGGTGCATGTTGTCGCCTGTGGGCGTTGATCATCGAGCTACTCGCGTCGGCATATAACAGTTGGCTCTTCAGTTGCCTTCCTCAGAGGCAATTAAAACCGTTTGTTTACAGTTTGCCCTGACCCCAAAACTAAAACTAAATAAAAATGGTTTTAACCATTTAAAACTATTTGGAGCCATAAGGATCGTGTCGACTGTAATTACTTGCGCTTTTCATTTATACAATGATTCTTTTGCAGATGCATTGTGGTTTCGCGCAGAAAGCAGTGGACAAGGGGCTCCGCAGGTCCGACTTAAAAAAGCCACGACGAGCGGGTTCAATCTCCAGTCTAGGCGCGACGAGGCACCAACCCACTTTATTACGTTCCGCTATTACGTTCAGCTGCAGGCACGGTGGTTTTTATCAGAAGACGGAGAATGCAGTACGATACGATACTAGATACATATAAAATAACTATCAGCCGGTGTATTTGAACCTGTCCATTGACAATTAGTGCTTGGGATACGAGGGGAAGAGGAAAGAAAGCATACCAGACTTCCCTATACCGTTAAGATAATATAATCAGTATTCCTCTGGCGAAAGGGGGGGAAAACATGGCACAAACCTAGCATCCACAGCCTCCCGCCTCACGGCCCTCTTCGGGTCATCCAGCGCCGCTCCGAGCACGCGCAGTGCCTCCGCTTTAACCGGGTGGAGCACCGCATACGGGATAAGTGCGGGGAGGGTACGCAGGTAGCGCAGGGCGGAGATGCGGATTCTCTGTGAAACGTGAGTTATAAATCAGAGGAAGAAAGGTAGAGGACGAACCGTCGACGTCAACTCCGTCTCCGCACGCGTATACCCGAGCACAGCACGCACGATCGTTGCAGCGTGTTCCGCGAGGACTGTCGCATGCGTCGAACTTGTGCTTGATGTGGTGGGGGCGTGGGTGGCCTGGGCAGCGGCGAGGAGCGTCTCGAGCACGTTGGCGCGGATTTGGGCGTCCGGGAGGGGCAGTGCGCGGAGGAGGAGGGGTAGGAGCTTTGGAGTGGTAAATATAAGGAGTGAGGACAAAGGAGAAAATATGCACACCTCGTCCATCTCGTGTGCGTAAGCCGCGTTCGGGATAGCTTTGAGGAGCGCTGTGAGGGCGATGAGGTGTGTGTGCTGCTGAACTGCATCTTTCAACTCGTAAACGTGGGGTATGTCAGAACCGATGGACGATGAACACACCACTTTCATTCCTGGCTCCATTCATTAGTCGTGGTAGGATCCCGGTCGCAAATTTTGAGCCCATAGGAACTGTGCGTTTGTCAAAAGTCGAAGGGAAAAGGAAAGCGAGGGAGGCGCGCCTTGACCACGGCCCCATTCCGCTTCGTCAACACCGCATCAGCGCTGGCAATGTCGCCAAACGCCTTCGCGGCGTCCGTCCCCACTGTCGCGTCGCCGAAGAGGTCGAAGAGGCGGTGGATGAAGTCCGAGAGGGCGGAGGGGTGGTTCCGGACGAGGAGGGCTTTGCTGATCTACAAATGCAAGTCGAGATAATTAGACGTGGCCATGGAGGAGGGGAGAATACGCACCCAAGTCCACACCCGAATTGCCTGTCGCCGCGCCTCATGCGGACTATTGGGCTCGAGGATTTGCGTCGACCAATAGGTGGTCTTCGTGTGCTCCAGGAAGGATCCCAACTCTACAACCCCGGTGCTGTAAGCGTCGAGATGAAGACCGAAACAACGAAGTGCGCACCATCGACGTGTTTGTTGGCAATTGAGCCCACTATGCGCAATACCGCCTCCACTTGCCGCTCGTTGTTTGCGCATGCCAGTCCCTGGGAGAGTATCATCTCAATGCGGGCGTTGATGTCTGCGTCAAGTTTGACCTGAAAAAGAATAAATACGGGGTGATAAATTTAACGCGCAACTTACTGATGGGTCCAATGGAACGACGCCGGCCTCGAATAGTACCAAGAGATTCCGTTCGGTCGTCGTCGCCTCCGCCTGAAAGGCGACGAGTCAGCCTGTGTCCAAACGAAGAGCGGAAGCCACTGACAGTGAAGGGAAGAAATTTATCCTCTACTTTGACGTGCTCGCTGATACACAACGGGGCGATCTTCCCTTCCAAGAACGCCGGGAACAAGACGGAGGAAAACACTTGCTGCCGTCTGCAAAACCATCAGTAAACGTGCTGCGCATCCCACAAGGAGGGAACCCACCGAGGTTCAAGACTCTGCACCACAAGCCCCACAATATCACCCACCCCACCGACAACGCGCGGCTCCCTCGCAGGCACACCCGCCACACCGATCGCCGCGCGCACGCAAATCCCATACAAGGTCGGTACAAGGCTGTCGACGTACCCCGCCACGTCCACATCGCCCGCGTCGACCTTGCCTGCGAGCGTGCGCTTCAGTGCGGCGAGGAGCGCGTGTAGGTACGCTGCTGAGAGCTCGGCGTCTGCGGATTCATCGAACGCAATAGAGGTGAGCTTTGGTGTGAGTGCGCTGACGAGCGAGGCGAAGAGGGTGGCAGGGCCGCAGAGAGTGCTGAGCGCGCGGAGGACGTGTTGGTAGCGCGCCCGCGCGGCAAGGGCGTCTCGTGGCGGTGCTGCGGGGGGGAGGGACGCGAAGAGGCGGGGGAGAGTTTGGTCGCGGACGTGGGAGGGGGCGGTGGACGAGATGGTTAGGAGGAGTTGGAGGATGGCGGTACTAGATGGACAGAGCGTTAGCATAGCACTAATGGGGGAGGGGGAGTCAAGAACCTGTCGTCCGACCGCTCTTCCTCCGCTGCATCGAAGCACCCGTCGAGGACATCATTCGCTTTGAGGACGATGAAGCCCAGCTCATCATCTGAGAGGAGGCCCGGCGTCGACACGAGTCCCGTCAGCCCCGCGAGCGCTGCTCGTGTCGTCGAGACGGCAGCGAGCCCTGAGATGAGCGCGCCAAGGATCTCGTCTTTGAACGGCGCCAGCGGCACTTCTACTGTAGAGTCGGACATAGACTCTGTTTTGGCGACGGAATCGCGCGCAGCGGCGATGACGTCCGAAAGTAGCAGCAGAATCGGATGCCGACTGTTCGCCTCGCGCGGGTCGGCGAACAGCTTGAGGAGGTGAGGGATGGCCTGAGCGAGGGTGTACCGGGCGACGGATGCTGAAAATGAGATGAGAGAAGTATTGAGATCGGGAGGAAAGACGTACGAGTAGTCGCCATAAACGCGCAGAGCACCTTGATCGCGGGCTTTGCCTGGCTCTTTTCCGGCTCGCGAAGAATGCTAAGGCACTCCTCGCACGCGTCGCGCGCCAAGGTCTGTACGTCTCCATCTTCCTCCTCGTCTTTATTCGCCGACGCGTCTTCGTCTCGGCTACTGTGGATGGTTACTATGAGCGCCTGCATCGTCGCGAGCGCCATGGCCTCTGTCGTACTATCCGTGGGCTGGAAGATCTATGTCATAGGTGGTGAGTATGGATCCTGCGTTGCGGGGGGATGAGGCGTACCTCCAGCTTGATAGAGTTCCACAGCTTCCGCGCCGAGCTGCGCGCCACTGCGGGTCCATACACAGGGAAGCACTCCCGCATCGCATGTAGTGTGTCTCGCTATTGAGCTCAGTCAGCTTACGCCTCCAACATGGCGACAAGTTATAGGATACTTTGATGGCAGGCAACCCCGCAGCGAGCTTCTCCAGGAATATCGGGATTGCGATGGGGCCAAAGGCGGGGTGGGCGCTTAGGCATCGGCTACAGTGTACACAGTCGGTACCTGATGGAACCTTGAGGGGAAAGAGGAGACCGACCGTAATGCGTTCCGCAGGTCATCTGCGGTGATGCCGTAGGGGTCGTTCGGCGGCGGACGGAATGTTATGGGGAAGTAGCAGAAGAGGATATTGGAGAGGGGCTGCGTCGCACACACGCGTCAGAATTTGCTCTCTTTCAAACGCAGAATGCATACCTCAATATGGCTCGCAGCAGGATCAAATTCAATCAATATAACGCGTGCGATTGCAAACGCGAGCAGGAGATTACGTGGATCTTTCTCGCCCTCGGCGAGGGTGATGTAGGGGGCGATGAACGCGCTTTTCATGTCCTTCAACGCTGTAATGCATGAGTTACTGAGGGGAAGAGTCAAATTAGGCGCACGGACCTTCTCGATGGTGCGCTATTAAGCCGTCTATTATAGAGAAGACGTGGAAGCGGACGGATTGCACAAGTGCGCGCATTTTGACATAGGTGAACAGGCTGAAGAGAGAGAATCAGAGTCGGGTGGCAACCAAACGGCTAGAAGGACTTGCGCATTGACAATGACAAGGGCGTCGGCGGAGCTGCATATTGGTGGCAGGCTCGCAAGACCTTTCAGTGCGGGGACTATAGTCTCGGTATCGTCGAGTTTGTCGCAAAAGAAGGCAGTCAGGACTTTCACTGAGACGCAATTACGATTGAGAATTTTTTGGATATCGACGAGCAAGAGCTGATAAGCACCAGACTGCCTGTTTAAAGTCTTTTCTGCACACCGTGCGATGACTGTGGCAAGAAAATCGACGCCTGGAGACAACGTTCAAGACTTGCGCCAAATGACTTGCGGACAGTACCCTTTGTCCGCAGATCGTCTTGTTCTGCCGTAAGATATGTCCCAAGGGCTTTCACCACACCTAGCAATCGTCCTTCAGAGACCTCTAAAACAATTTTCAACAAGTCAAGTTTGAAATCCAATGGCGAGCGTGCCTGCCACAGCCGCAGTAACCTCCTCGTCCCTGCCAGAGACCATCCATGTTGTTACGAGCTGTTCAATAGAGTCCGTAGCCTGTGCAGATGTTGACGACGTTGGGGCCATTCTAGACTCTACTTTTTGAAGCGATTTTGGGGGAGAAATGTTGCGGATTGCCTCCGATCGGTACAGTTTGCGTCCCCAACACGATATACAGTCAGAGGAACGCGGTAAACGCGAATGCTTGTGGTGGGGTGGGGAAGCACAAAACGTTCCGACGGGACTGCCGCCTTCTCACGTCCATTGGCGTCTGAACCAAACACGACCCGCAATGCTCTTGGCAGCAGCCATAACCATTCGACCCTCGTCTTGTCGAATTACTCGTAACTTCCTGCGCTTTGCGTCAAATTCTTCAAGGAACACACGGCCCCGTCTCGCTCAACCAGAAGAGAAGGCTAAAAAGCCTCCACTTCCGGACCGATGGAATTATAACTCGAGCTCACTGCTTGAGGGGGACTCAAAGTCGCAGGAAGAACTTACATCGTATCCCTTGGTCGACGCGAACGAGCTGGAAAAATGCACTGAACCCCCGCGACGGGTAAAAATGCTTGTGCGCGACTGGATTGAGGATTCTCTGTACAACCCAAACTATGGCTACTTTCCAAAGCAGGCCGTCATCTTTGACACCCAGCATACTACTTTTGACTTTGGATCCTTGCGCAACGCGGTGGACTTTGATGTGGAGATTGGGAAACAGTATGCAGCATACGGCGCCGACGAGCACCACGGCCCCGGGCGGCAGATATGGCACACCCCGACGGAGCTGTTCAAGGTGGCGCCTTTAAAATGAACCCCGGATGCTGCTGATGATTTTTAGCCGTGGTATGGCATAGCCATGGCAAAATGTCTCGTGTCAGAATATCTTCTCAAATACTTTCCCTACGAAGACTTTATTATCTATGAAATTGGCGCGGGGAACGGAACCCTCGCCATGAATATCCTCGAATATCTGCGTACAAACCACCCGGAGGTGTATGACCGCACGCGGTACAATATCATCGAGATTAGCGAGAGCTTGGTTAACCTGCAACGGAAAAAGCTCGCGTCCATACATTCGTGTGTGCAGGTATTCCATAAGAGCATATTTCGGTGGAAGAAGAAGGAGCCAGCGCCGTGCTTTATCGTCGCCATGGAAGTCGTTGTGAGTCCCAAATCAAAATAGTGTTGGTCCTACCACTAACGCAACCTGCTGTAGGACAACTTCGCCCACGACATGATACGTTACAATCTCAAGACCCTCGAGCCCTTACAAGCCCTCGTCACTATCGACGAGCGCGGCGACTTTGAGATGATTTACACGCCCGTCACGGATCCCCTCATCGCGTCCTTCCTCAAACTCCGTACCCGTCTCGCACACCCCCCAGCGATTCCCCGCCTACTACGCGCCGCGCCCGCCCTCCTTCGCGCCTACTCCGACCTCCCCTTCGCCCCCAACCTGTCCCGCGCCGAGTACATCCCCACGCGCCTCCTCACCCTCCTCCGCACCCTCCGGACGCACTTCCCGCGCCATCGCCTCCTCCTCTCCGACTTCTCCTCCCTCCCTCACGCGATCCCCGGCGCCTCCGCCCCCGTCGTGCAGACGCGCTTTCAAAACACCACTGTGCCAGTGACGACCCTCCTCGTCGCGCCGGGCTTCTTCGATATCTTCTTCCCGACGGATTTCGGGCGGCTGAGGGACATGTACGAGCACGTCCTCGCGCAGCCCGCAGACGATGACGCGCGCGACGACGGGGCGCGCCTATCGCCCCTTACGGGGCCGGTGGGGCGCGGGCTCGGCGCGGATCACTTTTCGTCGTATCACCCGAGTAACCGGAGGCGGCCGGTGGACGGCGTGACGTCTGCGAGCGGGCTGCCTGTGGGCGAGCGCAAGTCGAGCGTGTTCACGCATGCGCAGTTCCTGTCGACGTATGCGGATTTGCAGCAGACGCGGTTAAAGAATGGGGAGAATCCGATGTTGGAGTTTTATCAGAATGTCAAGTTCTTGTTTTAGAGCGGGTGGATGGGATGCGTTATGCGGGTTTTTGTGTGCATATTTTTTTAATTGAATGAAATAATGATCAACTGCTCGTTGTCGCATCACCGCTACTTCCTGCCATCCTGCCACCCCCTCGAGCACGCCTTCGTTTCAGTATGGAGGAGGAGGAGATCAAAGTGCGATGAAATACAACAGTTGTTTGCTTCTGTTGAGTCAAACTCTGAAAGACCATGACCACGACTGCCACCTTGCGCATGAAGCTGGCACAGACCGAAGCCAATATCGTCACGGCCAAAAAGTTTCTCGAGATACTCAATGAAAATAAGACGCTTCTTCTGCAACAACTTGCTGTCGTTGCGACCTTTCCAGTCTTGACCTTGCCCGTCGAAATCACCCAGGAGATTTTCATCCAGTGCCTCCCTTTCGACCAGTGTCGGCCTTTTGTGACACAAGTTGAAACCTACACACCCCTCACCCTCCTTGGCGTATGTCGCGAATGGAGAGACATCGCGCTCTCAACTCCCGAATTATGGGCCGCTCTCTCCCTCCACTTCGATCCCGTTCCCAGCGGTGTCAGCGCCCCAAAATTGAACCAGGTCAATGCATACATCGAGAAATGGTTGGACCGGGCAACGAACCGTCCGTTGTCTCTCTGCTTTGAAAGAGAAACGGATGACGACTCTGTTGGGGAATGTTCGTTTCCGCCGGCTCGTATGGGCGACATTATCCGGCAATACTCCAGCAGAATCGAGTATCTGGAACTGGCTCTGAGCCAAATAGATATCGGCCAACTGGAATTAAACGACCTCAAGTTCCCTCTGCTCCAGAGGGTGTCATTCGGGCATGTTTATGGCGCCGATCCAGATTCAGATATTATCCGTTCCCTTCGTGGCAGTTGACGACTTTCGATGGCACCATAAGCAGCATGGAGCTGTTCTATATCACACCAAACCTCCTCGAAGCAAAGTGTATCGTGGAACATCTCCATCCCTTGCCCACCTCGGCGGTCCACCCAGTGTTCGCCCTGAAGGCCTTTATTAGGGGTCTGAAAATTCCGAAGGCCTTCTGAAGGGTGAAGTCCTTTATCGAAGGGTAGGGTGAAGGCCTTCGATCAATTTCTCACGCAGTCCAGCGCCGCCAGTTTTATTCGCGGTCAAACAATCATTCTAAGCCCAGAACTCGTTGCCGAGCTCAGAGATGCAGGTTAAATAACGAGACTTGCCGTCTCGGAATGATTGCCCATTCGTCAATATGTCGGTCATTGGAGACCCAGCATCTTGCACGTACTGTTTGACACAGGCATTGCAGTAGGTGCGGAAATGAGTGGTAGCATTTTGTTTCTCCCTCGTGGAAAAATGCCCACAGAGGATTGGACATCGAGACATCGCAGTGCGCGCGATGCGGAAGAAGAGAAAATATGTAGATCAAAAAATACATAATCAACACGTGATGTCTGAAGGCCTTCACCGAAGGGCAAACGTTTGGTCAGAAATTCCGAAGGCCTTCATGAAGGCCTTCCGAAGGCCTTCATCAATAAAGGCCTTCACCCTTCGGGCGAACACTGGGTCCACCACCCCGGTTTAGAGTCCCTCACTTTCACTCCGAATACCGACATCCCAGTGGACATTCTTCCCTATCTGAACCTGCCCTCCCTTCGATATTTGGACGTTTCCGAAATGGAGGACGCCACACACCCATCCCTCCTAGCATTTCTAACACGCTCGGCACCGCCACTCACCACGCTGTGTATTCACGCAGACGATGGGTTTGCCGATTCAGGCGTAGACGGCGATTTTATATATTAAACACCTCTGAATTAGAGGTGACACTTTATGTATAAAACACTCTGATTAGAGGTGACATTTTATATATAACTCTGTGATAGATGTCTATTTATTAATAGATTTCACACCGTCCAAAATTCGTGTTTCTAGATAGATTCCTCACCCTTGACACTAACCAAAACCCTAACTCTAACCTCTAACCTCTAACCCAGACCTCTAACCACTAACCCAAACCCAAACCTACTAACCGGAACCCAGACCCTAACCCCTAACCGAACCCGGACCGGTAACCGAACACTAACCGAGATCACGTACAGCACATGTCCACGGAATGGCTGCTCTACAAGCGGTCCCTCTAATCAGAGGGCTTTATGCATTAAAGTACTACCTCTAATCAGAGGTGTAATATAGAAAAACACCAACCTCTGGTGGCCGATTCGCAAGAGTGTATTTCTGTTGTAGACGCGACGCTCGAGAACCTGGAACTGGCATCCCCGTCCAGAAAGGTTCAGGACGCGATTCTCCGTCTTGGCGATGTCAAGTATCCCTTGAATCAACGTATAGAACCCGCCAAAACATCCCCCTGCCTTCTCAAATTGAAAGCGCTCAGTTTTCTGCAGTCCGAGGGAGTGGATTACGACGTACTTGTGCGGTTCCTGAAAAAGAGGTACTCGGGCAAGGATGGGATCGCCAAGCTTGAGTCGTTCCGGCTCGTTTGGAGGTATGGTACCTTCTTGCCCACCATGCTCCGCAGCGGACCCGCGGGCGATCCGAATTCCCGTACACTGCGCCGTCTGAAGGAGGAGGGACTCGATATTCACGTCGGGACCAACCGGAAGAATCACCTACACTGATAGAAGGTTCGGTAGAGGGAAGACGAGAAGGGAGAGTTGTATAGAGACGAGATATCAAAGCACAATTTGCGGCTCTTTTTTGAGCTCGCTTTCCTGGTTTAACTTGAAGTTACTATATCTTCGAAAAACATAGACAGACTTTGTGTACATCCCTTTCGAACACTGATCTCTGGAATGCCTCGACAAACGCGGTCTTAAACGTTGAGTGCCAGGGGGGCAATACTGTACGTGTTGAGCAGCTGGGGAATTGCTTCAACAATTTCTGTTCGGCGATGTTGGACTCGATCCAGGGTTGTTTTATATATTATCGCAGGTGCTTAGAGTTTCATTCACAGAGATTTCATTTAACTGGGAGGCCAATAAGAGGAGCTCTGGCGTTGTACTAATTATTTCTGAGAACCTTTGTTGAGCCTAGGTCACACCTTGATTTTTCATGGACAGCTTTCATATGAATTTGCGCATCGCGTGTAACATCAGCCATTGGACCAAAATCTTGTCCCCTTTTGGACCTTGTCAGCTTGCCGACAAGCTCACAAGGTGAAAAGGGCTCAAAATTACACTCACAAAATGAGAACAGAGGTAGGGTGAATCCTTTGAATGTCAGGGAACACCTATTTGACTAGCCCAGTGCATACCTGACACAGTTATCTGTTCCCAAATTCGAAATAAATGCACTTGTTCAGGGCCGAACTAGCGACCTTGTGAGATTGACCTCTAAGTTTGCGGCCTTTTCACCTTTCGGTCTTTTTGCCCTTGTTTGGCCTTGTTCAAGCTTGAACAAGCATCAAAAGTTTTGTGTCAAAAGTCTGATGAACTAGCGAGGAACGAGCGCAAATGTTGCAGCGTCTGTCTTGGAGAGACTACATCGCGTGCTGTAAACTATCACGCCGGTAGTAGTCCTGGCAGCCTCGATTCTCTCGGACGACAGTCAAAGTCTCACTGAGTCACATCATAGTAGACCATTGCACGCAGATTCTTTTTTTGCAGTGACCTGGTAACACAGCAAATTATTGAGGACGCAAATATCGCGCAAGACGAGGTTGGAGCTTGAGCTGAAAGTGGCCCAGGTGGTAGGTGTCCCGCTGTGTTAACACGTACAGTTTGACCACGAAATCGAGTGCAGCCCGCTGGATGATGGCTGTGCTGCGGTGGGTTCCGACCATCGCTAATCTTCGCCAACCCCCATGGCTGTCGGATACCGCCGCGAAGCCGTTTCCTGCGGTTGGATGCTACAGCGTTGAACGGTCATATTTAACATCAGCGTCCGCGGCTGGGTCCCACCGCCATCCCTCTTTTACGCGCAGGCTGCGCGGTGAGATCCGGCCGCCATCCTCTCTTTTACGTGTGCGGTGGGATTTGACCGCCATCCTCTCGTTTACGCGTGCACGGCTGGATCCTACCCCCATCCCTCGTTTACGCATGTGCAGTGGGATCTTGCCGCCTGTCATTCTGCGGCGCGATTCTACTGCACTAGTCTCCTCCGATTATACTCTGAAATTGGTCTCTCTCTCCCTCCTGCTACTGGCGACTGGTCTTAGGTCTAGGAAGGCTGAGTCGTGTCTGTTCAGGCCTCTTCTATGATGCTGTGAACCTTTCCTTGCTTGCTCAACTTCAATGGACAATTTTCTGGGTCCCCTTCGTGTCATTTCAAAAATCTAGGTTTACGATAGTGCTGACGGATTGCCTCCCCAACTATGCATTGGAACCGCAGCTGGTCAATTTGTCTCACATTGACCGGAAACTTCAAGTTCCTACGCCAACTTTGAACTGAAGTATAAATGCTGGGAACTCGGCCTGAACTTCCTATGTCTTGAATTCAGCCCAGAGCCGCTAGGATTATAGGTGATGTTGGGCTGAGTTCTTCTTCCCTTCGCTGTGATTGTCGTAATCGATATCGTGGCCATCACCGCAACTGGCAACCTCTCTCTGAGTCTCTCGTCGTTGCGCTCAAACTTGAAGTCCGTGTCAACCATTTCACAATCTCTTCAGCAACATACTCATAATCTAGGTGTCCTGGGGAACTTGCGACGATCCTTTTCAGGGCGCGTGTGCGCAAGTTCTTCCCCTTCTCGCTCAATGGGTTTCAGCTGATGCTGGATCCAAGGACTGAGGCATGGTAGTTGTTCTCCTGGGTCTATAGTCTCCACGTGAAGCTTTACTTAGTATCCTTGTAAGAGTGCGTTCGGTCAATTCTGAGATTCAGAATCAGAATCAGTTTCAGAAGCGGGCGGCTCGGTCCGACTATAGCCGATGTCATGATAGTGATCATAGGGGTTAAAGATAATCGTAGATAATCCTTTCCATCTCTTCCTACCATCGTCCATGGCTCCAAGCGCTCGGGACATTGCCATACACCAATTGCAGGTGTGGCAGAACTCTTCCACTAGTGTTGTACGCCTCGTGGCTGTTCTCTGCTGGCTTTATGGCAGTAACTGGTATTGGGCGCAACCATACCACACTTCAAAGCTCACTGGGCAGCAATGGGTCGAAGAGCTTATGCGCGGGCATCCTGAACGAATCTACAATGAGCTTGGTGTGCACCTGCACGTCTTTGTCATGCTGTTGCTCGAGTTGCGGGGCTTAGGGTACTCGGACTCAAAGCACGTCTCTCTCGAGGAACAGCTGGTAATTTTTCTGTACATCTGCCGAACTGGATTAGGCTGTCGTCATGTTGGCGAACACTTCCAACGCTCGAATGAAACCATTACAAAGTCGGTAGATTTTCTGCAGCAAAATGGGTGTGCACTGATTCAATAGCAGGTATTTCCGTAAAATCGTCTTCATCCTCTCCAGCGGTACTTTCTACAACACCAATGTCACCCTACCAACTTCACAGGACCCACCGGCCTCCTACATCCAGAATAATCCAAAATTCTAGCCCTTTTTCAAGAATTGCTTAGGTGCAATGGACGGCTCGCATATTGCATGTACAGCGAGTGAGGATGATCGCTCGAATGCTCGCAATCGTAAGGGTTTTCTTTCCCAGAATGTCCTTGCAGTGTGTAGCTTTGGCTTTGGCTTCATCTACATTCTCTCCGGTTGGGAAGGGTCTGTTACAGACGCCTTTTTGTATGCCGATGCACGCATTAAGGATTTTCCGATCCGAAACGGCTTCTTCTATCTCGGAGATGCGGGCTTTCCCCTCACAGCTAAAGTCCTCGTCCCTTTTCGAAATGTCCGTTACCATCTACGTGAATGGGCAATGGGAAAGAGCCGGTGAGCTTTTATTTGGATGTGGGGATTCGAGATGAATGACCATTTCAAAGGCCCCAAAACCGCGAGGAACTGTACAACCTGCGACACGCACAGGCCCGCAACATTATTGAGCGAATTTTTGGTGTAATAAAAAAGCGCTGGCGCATTTTGATCATGCCGCCTGGCTACAACATGAAGATTCAGGCGCGCATTCCGGCTGCACTGGCCGCACTGCACAATTTCATCATCCAACATGACCCAGATGACCGTGTCGACCCCGAGGTCTGGGATCCATCCCCGGGTGCTACAGTTGATCCCGACGTGGTTGCTGCTCTCCGCCTTCAGGGCGAACTCGCCACTGAGCAGCGAACGTCTGAGGAGTCAGAGGCTGGAGCAGCCCTTCGCGATTCCATTGCCGATGCAATGTGGCTGCAGTATCAGGATGTCCTACGTGAACGTCACGAAGAATTGGATTCAGACGAGGAGAATAACAGTGAGGGTGATAGCGCACAGTCTGCTATGTCTAACACTGAAGACGGGGATGGAGACGACGACGAGAACGACAATGATATGGATGTAGATTAATTAACTGCATGTTCGTAGTAGTCCGGCTCATAACCAAGTTCCATGCAAACCCAGGTTTTGCGTTCCGGTGAACTCGAACGCGCCCACGACATGTACTCGTCCGCAATCTGTCCTTTCCCAACCAGGCGTCCAAGTCGAATGCGGTCCACACGTGAAAGCCATCCCTCCTTTTCTTTGACAATCTCGAGTGCACGGGAACGGCGCTCTGGACTGGAGTTGGTGTTGCTGGCGCGAAGAACATCCGTGAGATTGCGGGTGGCGTTGCTCATCCGCTCACCAAATGTGTCAAGAGACTGGCTCACGGAGACCAGTGCATTGTGAGCATTGACACAGATTTTTTTCTTGGAAGTCCCATCAGCTGCTGACGAAGCTGCTGGACACTTTCCCGTGGAAGTCGAGGGTGTCGAGGGGATACTGGAATCAGCTGACGAGCTGAACGATCTGTTCAGGTCGACCTGGGAACCGAGGTCAGGCTGGGGGCTACTCGACCCAAATTGGGCCGGAACATCCGGCGGGATGTCCTGGTCCTGGGAGTTGTCCTGCTGTCCCATGTCCTGAGCGAGCCGGTCTTCATCCCAAGGCGGGCTGAAACGCCGATTCGAAGCTGCAGGATCCTCCCAGCTCCAGTTCGGGTCGATAGTGAGATTAGGCTGCAACGACCATGCCGAGAGCTGTGACGCAGCGCTGGGAGTGCTCGAAACAATACCATCGTTACCCACCACATTAATGCGTGGGCGGAATGAGTTATCACCCTTTGGTTTCGCGGGATCGAGGTGTTCAAAGAAGGGATAGGGTGGCCAGCCCTGGTTGCGGAATGGGGTGCACTCGGGGCGCGAAAGAACAAGGGCATCCCAGACTTTGGCCTCCGTCTCTGTGATGACATTGGCACCAAAGTCGTTGTCCCAGCTGCCGCCAGAGCGCGTTTTGAGGTAGTGGACACCTTTATAGATGGCCAGTACCTGCTGGGTGTCAGGACGAAGATGGGCAGCGGATAGCGCACACACATCTGCTAATTTTTGTTTGACACCATTAACCTTTTTGAAACCGCCGGCGACAATGCGGTCATTGAGATAATCGGTAAGACTCGTAAGGACCGGGGTCTTGTACTTGTTCCCGTCGCCGGAGACGTGAGGCTCAAGGAATGTAGCCATATTGACGAGGTCTGTGAGGACCCATTGAGCATTTGCTTTCTTGCGGACCTGATCGCGCGGAATGTACGACGGATGGTTGTGCACTGTGATGGTGTCGACGTGCCGGTAGCCGATGTTGTTGAGCCCGGCCTGGGGCTTCATCGTGGCGGGACACACAGGAAGACGGGTCGCGGTGCAAAGGACAAATTTTAAGTGTTTACGACATTGTTTACGAATTACCGGACCGAGCCGCCCGCTTCTGAAACTGAAACTGATTCTGAATCTCAGAATTGACCGAACGCACTGTAACCATAGTTTACCTCCAAAAATACTTCTACTTGCAAGAAATGAATGTCGACGGAACTTCTATCCCGTGGGCTCATTCAGTTTCATCAAGTCAGTCATCTCTTGCTTTTGCGGATATCTATGTGAATTGTCAGCAGCGACGTGTTATACAACTCTGTGTGCTTGCTGGCGAGTAAAGCTACTCCATTTTGTCTGTCCTGAGCGATCCGGGGGAGCTAAACAGAATTGATGGCATACCTTTGCGAAGCCATAACTCTACACACGGTGGTTAAATTGTTCTACAATCTTGCCAGGTCATTATTGTACCATATTTGAAGCTTCTGAAGTGTATTTAACTTTTTCCTGAAAGATTGGTATTTTGCCCGTTGTCGTCTAAATTCCCCATTTAAATGCCTGAGAATATTCGAAGGAATGCCGCAGATATGTATGACGTTATAGACGTTGCAAAAATCAAGTGCGCGCGCGGATTGGGTTGCGAAGTATTTTTCGGTAAAAAAAATGGAAAATCTTTCAGTAGGGTCTCCCGGCACAGCAACCACGTAGACACGTCGAAAACGCGAAAGAACACATCCAGAGAGCAAGGGAACACGCAACTGATGTGTTTGTTTGCTTCTGTTATATCTGGAGTCCGTTCCGCATTTGGCATAGTATATTTTTGAAAAACCCTGGAATGTGTGCACTATGGCTGCATACTGACCTGAAACCTACTCTTGAAGCCTGCAACAGGAGCGGGTGAGGTTGCGCGTGCGATCGTGCAACTGCAAAGACAGCTCACGATCACGTGCAAAGATCGATGTCAAACGCGAGCAAATGCGGATCGCTTGAAAGCGCATTGATGCCGCCGGCGTCTTGGCTGAAATCGCCCACCGCAGCCGAATCTGCCCCGCTAAGTATCATGCCTTGGATTCTTTTGGTTCAGCTCACTTGTCAGTGAGCGCGCCTCGCATTCGTCCAAGAACAATCTTCAAATTTGTCCGAGGTCTGTGTTCCTGACTGGCTCGCCGCCGTCCGCAAGCTCATAACGCCCGGGCCACTCAAGTTACCATCGTTCTGTATGGCATCTACGCCTGTGTCTGCGGCGTTAATCTTAACATTTTGCCATCACCCCGATATAACACAGCCATCAAAGGCCATCAAATACTTTCTGCTGCTCCCCTGGCCGCGTTTTTTGGTGTCCGCGACGCGTCTGACGTGTCCATCGTTTCAAGAGACTCTGCCCCCAGGATTTTACTTTTCTCACTAAAATATACTTCGCAACTCAATCCGCGCGCGCGTTTGATTTTTGCAACGTCTATAACGTCATAGATATGTATGAGTAGTGAGCCAAAAGGGCAAGATTTTAAAGGTAGTGCTGAGCGAGGTAGAATTTAATTACCGCGGAATTATCGCGAACTCATTGTTTTGAAGCATAGTTTGATGATGTTTCAAGTTACACATTGGGTTCTTACCTCTACTAGTCTCGGATTGTTCAACCTCGTCTTTTCAACAAAAAGATGTACAGTTATGGATGGGTCAATGGGACAACCAAATAGTTTGAGCCAGAACTAATTTCCTTGATCTATTTGAGCAAATGTGAGGAAGCCAAAAGATTTATATTTACTACAACTACTCTCCCACAAAAAATGGGCCCGACACCACATGAATTGGCAGTGCAATGAACTGAATCGACTGTCCCAATGAGTGACCAACAAATGCACTGCCAAACAAGTCTGATCAGTTTTAGTGTACATGGTCTTCCACATAAAATGGTACCTACAATACTAGGTAGGCATGATTTAAATATGTAATCCTTGTGTATGTCAAAGTTTAAGCTCAAGTATCAACCAGGAAGAGGGGAAACCCGACTGTCCCATTGAGTGTCCTGTCCCATTGACCCATCCATAACTGTACTTCATCTGGAGGCAAAAGATACAACTGCTCGTGCTTATATACGTGCTGCGCAGTTGCTTCGGTTTGTTAAACTCAAACTCAAACTACAACATATTCGCCCAACTTAGGACTCTGATCTCGTGGGTGTTTGCACACCATTTGAATAGCACTTATTCAGTCACTACAACAATACATGTGGGATGTTTCTTCGAGATGTATTGGAGCCCGTCCCTTGCAGTGTCAGGGTCGGAAAAAGGTAAGTTCAAAATCTGATGTTCAACACTGTGGCGATAGACTCTCGACGTGCCTAATTCTCCGAAAGATTATAGTCTCCATGTTACATCTATGTAAGTACAAGGGTCAACCACAGAGTATGTGTGTGTGTGCGAGTGAAGGATCTGTAATTGTTTACATACGTATGTCGTAGCAAGATTCCTCCACTCCATTTTTCTGTGCTCAATGGTCTCTGCTGTAGACAGTTGAGCAAGTGCGTACCGCTGTGGAATCGGCGCGGGGGACGGGGAAATTCAGTGGCGCTGACGAAACAAAAGCAGCAGCGAGGTTCAATTGCAGGTGCACAGGGAGATCCAACCACCGATACATAGATGAGAGGTCACGGTGGGATCCAACCGCACCGCCGTAAACCAGAAGCCGGCGGGGAGATCCAACCGCACAGGTAAACGGGTCTTGCAGTGTGCCCACGAAAGTAGGAGCCTGGCAGCGGGATCCAACTGCACGGGCGTACCGTGGCAGGGAGATCCCACTGCACATGCACAAACGAGGGATTGCGGTGGGATCCCACCGCGGAGACGCGGCAGAGGAGAGTTCGCAGTGGGGTCCAGCCGCACACACACATGGATAGGATGACAGCGGGATCCCACCGCGCACGCGTAAACCAAGGATTGCGGTGACATCCCACCGCGGACACGCAAAAGAGAACATGGCAGCGGGATCCAGCCGCACACGCGGAAAGGAGAGGATGGCGGTGGGATACACCCGCATGCGCGTAAACAAGGAGACGACGGTGGGATCCAGCCGCGGGCGCATAAACGAGGGATGGCGGCGAGATCCCACCGCGCAGGTGCAAATAAAGAGATGGCGGTGGGATCCAGCCGCAGACGGGCAAACGAGGTATGGCGGTGGGATCCCGCTGCGCACACGTAATGGCAGTGGGATTTGCCCGCACACGCGTAAACGAGAGGATGGCGGCGACATCCGACCACCCGCGCCTAGAGGGAAGTTGGCGGTGGGACCCAACCGCGTACGCTTAAACAAGGGACGGCGGCGAGATCCCACTGCGCATGTGCAAACGAGAGACGGCGGGGTCCAGCCAAGAGAAAAGCGGGTGGTGAGATCCAACTGCAGAGTGATTGGCAGAGATTCAAGGACTATAAATGTGTGCTCCGCAAAGAATTGGAGGGGCGCTGCAGACAGCACAGGAGCTAGAATCGCGATTGCAGGCTCTCATTGACAGATCGATTGACGAGAATGGCAGTCGAGAAACGTTTGCAGTCGGATATGTCGGCGTTGGCGAGGTCCCACTAAGGTGCTTGGTGCGGTAGAAACCCACTGCGGCGCGGCGGGCTGGGTGCCAACTTTCGGCGGGCTGCATCAGAAACCTCACCATGGCTGTACGTGTTTACACCGCCAGGCATCACTCACTTATCTGCTGAAAGTTGAACAATCTTTGTTTGTCGTTGTTTGTCGCCCCGGGCCGGCTGCCATCATTCTGCTGCGAGTCCGCGCGGTAATACGATGCTGCAACGTTGCACTGCACCCTGCCACCTGCATGGCACGCTGGACACCTTTGATGTCGAATTCCGGGCCATGAACCCACAACCCGCGCTCGTCCGTAGCCATAATTCAAAAGTCACTTCCACGCCGACTCGGATGCGCTCGACTTCCTTGGTCTGACGGGTTGGCTTTGCAGTCATACTATAATAGACGTCGGCGAAGTCGCGTGGACTACAGTCCATATGGATTCATCAGTCATCTTACTATTCGTGTGGGTGAGGAGGTTCGAACGATCATGCGACACGTCAAGAAGCATGGTCCCGCCTTCTCGCTTGCTTCTCGCCATATATTCGCGAGGTGGTTGAAATGGCTACAAAAGGACCCCTCCTTTCTCTAGAACCTCCTCGATTCCATCATGAAACCCCTGTGTATCCTACTTTCTGCTGCAGTCGTCGCGTCAGTGGCCGCCCAAGACCCTGCGCAGTTTGTGAATGCATTTATCGGTACCAAGAATGGCGGCCATGTCTTCTCAGGAGCAACTCTACCCTGGGGTTCTGTCAAAGCTGGCGCTGATAGTAATTCGACGGACAATCAGGCGGGATACGTGAGCGACGGGTCGAACATCACTGGCATCTCACAGTTGTGCGTCCTCATCTTCTTCGCGTTATTTGATCCCTGAGGAGGGCAGGCACGACGATGGTACTGGAGGCGGTTCATCCCTCGGAAACTTCCCCTTCCTACCTCTCACCAAGGCGCAGTGCGCCAATAACGACCTCACAAAATGTGTCACCGATCGTGTAAACCGCTCTCTCGCCCACGGGGATCCTACCGCCTCGCCGGGATATTGTAAGTATATGGTCGCCTCCAAGTTACTCGCATGTTCTTAGTTGTTTTCAGTTAGCATTCCACTGGATAACGGGGTTCGAGCGGAGGTCACAGTAACCCAACATACCGCGCTGCATCGATACACGTACCCAACTGGTACAGAACAGCTGCTCTTCCTGCTTGATGCGACCACTGGTATGTTCTCTTCAATGAAGCATTCCTTCGAAGGAGTTCGAACCCCAAATATAGATCTTTCTGGGAGCTATCAAGGCGTAGGGCAAGTTACCGTCTCTCCAAACTCCGCCACGAAAGGGACACGCATTACGGGAAGCGGAACCTTCGTACCTTCGTTCGGCGAGGGCACGTACCAGGTCTACTTCTGTTTCGACGCCCCGCGTACATTCCTGCAGGCGAAATACTACCAAAACGGTGGCAGCACATTCACCAGTCTCAGCAATACCGCTACCTTCCACAAGCAGATTGCAAATAACAGCCCAGCCGGCGTTCTCATGGGTTTCTCGCCCGGTTCGGCAGCGTCTCTAATAGTTCGCATGGGTGTCTCGTGGACAAGTACGGCAAGGGCATGCGCGTATGCGGAGCAAGAGATCCCTGACATCTCAGCATTCGATGCCGTCCAAACCGCGGCCCGGTATGTCGTCGACCAAATGCCTCACTCACGCTCAATGTTTTGCAGGGCGAAATGGAACGAAGTTCTAGGCACGGTTCAGGTCGATGCTACCGGTGTCAGCGACGATACCCAGCAATTATTCTGGTCTTCACTGTACCGTACCTATATCTCGCCAACCAACATCACAGGGGATAATCCGCTTTGGACCTCCACCGAGCCATACTGGGATAGCTTCTATTGCATCTGGTAAACCCCTTCAAATCATTCGGCGATCCAAACCTTAACTTTATCAGGGATTCCTTCCGCGTGGTCCATCCTTTATACGCAATCACGGCTCCCACCGCACAGGCGGAGGTCATTCGGGCACTCATTGACATTTACCGCCATACTGGATGGCTCCCTGACTGCCGCATGTCAACCGACAAGGGCTTCACGCAGGGCGGGTCCAATGCCGACAATCTGCTTTCGGACTCCTTCGTTAAAGGTATCAAGGCCGGTATTGACTGGAACACTGGATTAGAGGCGATGATCAAGGACGCGACGGTCGAGGGCGACTTTAGCGTCCAAGGCCGAGGTGGGATTGCTGCTCGAGCTAGGCATGGGTTCGTGCCGGTAAACGACACCTCGGACAACCCCCCAAACGAGGGACCCAACACCCGGTGCGCCTCGAGTTTGTTTATGTGTGTTACCTTCTTGTTCAACTTGTACTTTTAGGAGCGCGTCCCGTCTGTTGGAGTACGCATACAACGATTTTGGTATCGCACTCGTCGCAAAAGGCCTTGGCAACGGCGCCGATGCGGCTCACTATTTCAACAAATCGGGTGACTGGTTTAACATTTGGAACCCCGCTGCCAAGAACAGCGGCTTCTCAGGATTTATTCAGCCGCGGAATGCTAATGGGTCATGGTACTTTGATCCTCGATACGACCTCAACGATGTATTCCGGCCGGACCACTGCAGTCCCGTCTTTGGCCATACTGATTGCTTCCTGGTGTGTTCTGATCAGACTGGGAGCACGCACCCATTGACACGACGCACGCCATAGAACCCAACTGGAGGCGAGTTCTATGAGGCATCGTCTTGGGAGTACAGCTTTTTTGTCCCACAAGATATGGCCAAGCTGGTTACAGAGATGGGCGGCCCAGCAACCTTCAGGTCCGTAATCGAAGGAAATATCAATTGTTTTGTTGTGTTTTTGACCACGGATTCATAGCTCTCGTTTGGATACGTTCTTCGCGGACGGTTTCCATGTGAGTCGAAAACATTTGTGATCAACCTGAGCCTTATTTCGTGCCCAGGATATTGGGGATGAACCTGGGTTCCGTAAGCCTTACTGCTTGAGTTTTCCATTTGTTATTCACGGAGAGACCCATTTAGTTCCCACCTATCTTTATAACTACGTCGGTCAACCGACGAAAACGGTCGACAGAGTGGATGCCGTCCTCAACCAATACTACAACACTTCGTGAGTTTATTCTATCGCGTTGCAGATGCGGTACTAAGTGGTGCTCAATACCAGTCTAAATGGGCTCCCTGGTAACGACGACTCTGGCGCCATGGGCGCGTACGTCGTGTGGAGCCATCTCGGTGCGGCGGCCTCTTCTTTTATTTCAACTTCTTAACTGAACATACTTTTCGCAGGGTTCTTCCCGGTAGCCGGACAAGACACGTACCTCCTCAACCGACCGTATTTCCCCGAGATCACCATCCGCAACGAAGCCACCGGGGCCGTCGCTACAATTATCGCGTCGGGACTGAGCGCAACAAACAAGTACATTCAATCAGCAACTCTCAACGGGACGCCGTACACGAAAAACTGGATATCGCATACGCTGTTTACAAATGGAGGGACATTAAAATTCATTATGGGTGCCAGCCCGAGCAGCACTTGGGGAACAGGGAAAGGGGATCTACCGATGAGCTTAAGCACCGGGGGTTTCCAATGATCGCGCATGTTGTATATCTATATACGTTGCACGAAATTACTTAAACGGATGCAACGCTCTTAGAGGTTCAATCTCCTGAATTGTTTTGCTCGAGGAAGATTGACATTTATTCACCGCGCAACTCCGATTATTAACCAGTCTTATACATTTGTCCTCGGCCCCAGATCCTGGCGGATGATTCAGTGTTTGAGTCCCACACTGCGGCAACCCTGTCGCGTGCGTAATTGCATTTCCTTCGGGGGGTGGATTACCCTAAACTTCATGGAGGTCTCGTCTCCTCCAAACTTACGCGGCCTAGCGGGTTAACCTATTGTTAATTGTAGCCGATGCATCGTACCACCAAAAATAAATAAAAACCATTTGTCTTCGGTAAACTCGTTGTACAGACAGTTGGATCAACTTGTTTTGGCTCGGACATCGTCTACAAATCCGGACAACGAGAGAGTCTCCAAAGAGTATCTATTGAAGATACGGAAGTATTTTTTAATATTAGAGTTGAAAGTTAGAGAAGGGTCGGTCGCCTAAGTACTCGTATACGACGGTTCGAAGCAACTGTAAAAATCACTGTCGAACTCGAATCCCCGAGGAATAACATGATCCAAAAGAGCGTGAGCGCGGCGGAACACCTGAAAACTCATTCCTTGGCTTCGGAGTTTATGCAGTCGCTCGAGGGTTGTGGGGTTGGCAGTGAACTGGGGACAGTATAAATTGATGGTGCGCCAACCACCGCACTGCCAGTGCGACTCCAACGTGCTCATCAGCAGATCTTGGTCTAGGTGGGGCACTAATTGGTAGTCAAAGTTGAAATCGGAGGCGTCGCGTATGACCCGGAGTGAAATGGTATGTAGAGGGGACACAATCCGTGTACCCTCACTCTGCGCTTGAGGAGCAAGAGCGGAGAATAGATCACCAACGAAAATAATCGAGACGTATACGCATAGGTTGGTAATTGTGGGGGCAGCGTGGAGGAGACGGGAAACGTCCACCCCCGTCCGGGTGCCTGCGATGAAAAGCTTCTCCAAGTTGGGTAGCCGCGTCAAGGATGGGTGGAGGTTGTTCGATTCATCGAACGTGTATAATTCCTGGAGCGCGGGAATGTCCAGGAAATCAAGCAGAGTATTTTGTGAGATGGAAAGGCGAAGGAGGTGTGGTAATGCGACGATAGGGCTCCCCGGCGGTATGGATGATGGCTCAATAAGATGGAGAACGCAATCGACAATATTGCCTGCAGAGCGCAGGGTCGGGACGTGATTGATCCAGGGATTGCTGCCGCTATAGAAGAGCAACTGAGGAAAAGGTAGATCCACAGTGACGGGCCGACTGCCACCGTGGGGGCCGGCATTGACGAAGGCCCTTTGTAGTTTTGGACAGGAGTCAAAAACGGACACAGGGCCGAGGATAGCTTCATCGTGGATAGAGTGGATCATGATATCCAGCTCGCGTAAAATGGGTAGATCGTAAATGCTGTTGTCCAGGGAAGAATACAGCTCCAATGGCCCGGAAAACGTGACAGTCTCCCACCGATTGGAGTGTTCGGCAAGGAGATCCAGCAGAGCGCCCTCTTGGGCAGTGCATTCATGGTCATAGAACGTGCGGAATGTGATTGTCAGTGGCAACTGCTGGGAGCGCTCCAGGTGAGCCGCCAGCGTGGCTTCTATTCCGACGAGGGAAGGTGACTCCGGGGGCTCGTCAACTAAGCAGAGGTATATGGAGGTCCAGAGGCCGGGTTGCGATAAGGCAATCTGGCGCCAGCGGCTACAGACCGCGCTGACGATCCATGGCCCTGTTTGGACGCTAAGGAGGTCATTGTCGGAAGAGGCGAATGTGAATATGAGCGATAGAAGCTCTGCGGGCATGCGACGGAGCGGGGAGATGGCCCCTTCGTGTTTCCGGATTTCGGCGTCCAATGGGTCGCGCTCCTTCAGCATGTCCTCTAGAGCGGAGCGGAGGGAGGCGATTTTCTTGTCTAAACGCTCCCTGCGGACACTTCCCTGCAAAATGAACTCGCGGATGGAGGGGAGGACGAGGTCCGACACGGGCTCATTGGAATCCAAGATATCGCGAGAGATTGTGCTTGACCGCAGTGGTTTTTCTGGCTCGAACAAAGAGGTGGCACACTTTTGGCACGTGGGTGCCGCATTTTGAGAGACCATCTTAGTGCAAGTATTAGCTCGCAGAGAATTAAATATTAGGAAAACACCGCACATACTCTTAATCAAACACAGTGGGACCTGAAAGCTGCGATGAGCGCCGAAAGAAAGTCTACAGAAATACTTTCTTTGGTTGAGAGGCTGACAACCTTAGAACCAAACATGAATCTCCCTCTCTGTCCTTCCCATTTCGTTCCGATTTGCTTCTGAACGCACTGGAATCAACAATCCCACTGATGCCTCTGTTCCTGGCGCCTGCCGCCTGCAGGCCTTCGTGTTGTCCTTCCAAGTCGGCCGACAGTTCCTGGGATCGGCTCAGATTTTTCCGAAGCTGGAGAACTCATATACATACACTGTCCTTTTCATCATCGGACTCGACATTTCTTCAAGACGGAAGGCATATGTAAGGGTCACACCCAAGGAATCATACATACAGATGCATAGAATACAAATACAAAATCTTCGTTCTTTCCTCGGACACATACACTTGTTTTCCAAATTACTCGTCGACACCCTCCTCCCAGCCTTTGGAACGCTCGACGGCGCGCTGCCACCCCTCCCACCCCTTCTTGCGCGCGCCCTCCTCCAACTCGGGCGCAAACTCGCGGCTTCCCTTGGTGTTAACCTCCGCAAGTGTCTCTGGCTTGGTCAAATCCCACCCAAACAGCTTAATTGCGCTGCCCGCAAGCAACGCGCTCCCCAACGCCGTCGACTCGCGCATCTCCGGCCGGATGACCGTAAAGCCACCCACGTCCGCAAGTACCTGCATCGCGAGGTCGCCGTTCGTCATCCCACCGTCGACCTTGAGGTGCTTCAACGGCGCGCCAGAGTCGAGCAGCATGCTCTCGATAATGGCACGCGTCTGGTACGCGTTCGCCTCGAGCGTCGCGCGCGCGATGTGGGACGGGTTCGTGTACTGTGAGATGCCGATGAGCGTGCCCGCGGCGCCGGGGTCCCAGTACGGTGCGAGTAGCCCCGAGAACGCGGTGACGAAGTAGAGCCCGCCGGCGTTTGGCTCCTTTGCAGCGAGGTCGTTCACGTCCGCCGCGGAGGAGATGATGTTCATCGAGTCGCGCAGCCATTTAATTGCGCTCCCCGCGACGGCGATGGATCCCTCCAACGCGTACACAGGCTTGGCGTTGGGCCCGGCTTGGTAGGCGACCTAAATGGCGGATAGTCAAGAACTGAGCGACTAGAAGTGCCAAAGGAGCTTACCGTGCTCAGCAGACCGTGGTTGCTCTTCACGATCTCACCGCCGGTGCAGAAGAGGAGGAACGCACCGGTGCCATACGTGCATTTGGCCTCGCCCTGCTTCAAGCACTTGTTGCCGACCAAGGCACCTTGCTGGTCACCCACGAGCCCGCCAACAGGCACACCCGCGAGGGGTCCCGCGGCGATCTTGCCGTAGACTTCAGAGGTCGACACGAGTTTCGGCAGAATCGAGGGGCGGAAGCCGAAGAAGGCGAGCAGCGACGGCTCCCATTGCAGCGTGGTGGTGTTGAGGAGTAGGGTGCGAGAAGCGTTGGTGCAATCGCTCAGATGGATGCCCGTAGCAGCGCCGCCCAGGAGGTTGTATAGCACCCACGACTCGACGGTTCCGAAGAGCAGGTCGTCCGCTTCGTGGGCAGCGTGGACGTCGGGGTAGTTGTCGATCATCCAGCGGAGCTTGATCCCGGAGAAGTAGGTGGACAGCGGGAGACCGGTGCTGTTTCGCGGTGAGCCCAGTCGCGCAGAATGTCCGCCATAACTCACATATTGCGCAGGGCCTCGACGCCGTCCTCCTTGCCCTTCTTCCACTCGCCGGGCCTGACCTCAATGCCGGTCTCAACAAGCTTAGCCTGGAAGTGGGCGACAACATTTTTGGTCCGCGAGTCGGTCCAGACAATCGCCTTGCACAGCGGCTTGCCTGTTGTGCGGCTCCACGCGACGGCGGTCTCGCGCTGGTTGGTGATCCCTGACACACCGGGTTCATCAGATGGATGACGCGGTGGCGGCACACGACGGAAGACGTACCGATGACCTTGACACTGTCTGCGGCCCACCCAGCGGCCACCATGTCCTTCACGGCTGCCTCAACGCACTTGTCGGCGTGCTCCTGGATCTCGGTCGCATCGTGCTCGTGCCAACTGCACGATCTCGCTATAAGCGCTAGAAAGCGCAGGATGACGCTTGGGCTCACCCGGGATGCGGGTAGTATTGGGGAAACTCGAGCTGATGTTCGGCGACAATATCTGCATACTTGTCGAAGATGATGAAGCGGACGGAGCTGAAGGAACATTAGAACGGATGCATGGAGCAGAGATGCGTACTGACGTGGTACCACAGTCGAGAGAGCCGACGAATTCTCCAGGTTTGGACATGGTTAATAGGCGGGATGAAGGAGGGAAGCAAGTTTAAAAGCGGCGCGGCGCCAGGGCCCCTATCAGATGCAATTCTTCACCGGTCCGGTTTGCCCATGATCAGCTGCCATCATGCCGCTTCTCGTATTTCTCAGCGCCCCCTACGGCATTGGAGGATTCTTTCTGTTGTACTCAACACTCATGTGCGCTTCTCGCTGTCCTCTCTGATGTTCTCTCTCTGAATTGCTATCGCTTGCCTCGTTCCCCCCGCCAGATTTCGTGTTGATACTCTCAAGGGCGGTGATAATTATATCGGCGAGGGAACGCTCACGCCCTCGTCGATTTCAACTCGTGTCGGCTCAAGTGTCAGCTGGCCCAGTCTGAAGAATGATGAGGCAACAATTCCATTAAGCTCATTCCTAGACTTGTTACTCCGCACACCTTCTTGTGTATCGTGTGCAACTGTCAAGAGCCAAGAACTTCTTCCACGACACAAGTCGAACACACATACGTTTCCCAACCCTCCAGAACGTCGCACAACGCAAGATACTCGTTATGCTCATTGTCTTTTCCGCTTCAATATCCCTAGACCGCTGCATCGCCCGACACGCGTCCCCGTGCCCCACATTTGTCCCTAGAATCGTCTAGAGTATTTCATGGTTGGTTCCTAGACTTGTGATCAAATTCAGAATTGATTGTGAATGAAAAACGTAGGGCGCGTGCCCATGCGTACCTTCAACCGTGTAAACGGTCCTGGCGAGCAAGGTGCGGCGTATACTGATAGTACTTGTCATCCATCCTTACGTAGTCCAAGTCCGCAACGCTTTCGTCCCAAAAGGGAAATTTGGGACGAGACTCAGGGAAGAGCACAAAACCATCTAGCATGAAGCAAACGCTTCCACCTTTTTCGCGCCGTCCCCGTGTGTCCTGCCCGCCCAGTGCCGTCCGCGCCGGCGTTAAGGTGCCAATCCGGCCCGGAAATGCCGTGTCGCACGTGACTGGCTCGGCATCGGCTTCGTGGCACACGCTTGGCTAGAACCTTTGCAGTGCGAGCTCCTCGACTTTGGTTTGCGTACGTTCGCCTGGACAGACGTGTCATTCCACAACTCATGTCTTTCCAGGAGTATGACAGAATCGATACACTGTTCTTGTCCCATCTGCATGGCTATCTTCTCCGAATTGACTCCCTCGCATTTGAACTCGAATATGACAACAGCGGCGTTCAAGAACACTGTTGACACTTTATAACGCTCCGCGTTCTGAATTTCAAATCAACACCATCCACGACTTTATCTCGACGAAACGTCAGCGCAGGAGCATCTTGGATGCCAAAATGGCGTCGCTCGAGGCCGCCTTGGATAAACTTCGCGAGGAAAGAAACGCGCTAAATATCGAAATACGGAGGCATCAGCTCCGTAACATGCCCCTTGAGGTTCTATCCCTCATCTTCACCTTCACCTTCCGTCCGTATCACGCGGTCCCCGAACCGGCACCTTGGAGTATTAGCGCAGTCTGCACGCGTTGGCGGAATACCGTCATCTCCCAGCCATGTTTCTGGACCTCTTTCGACATCCAATTTCCGCATAAGGGCATTACGACCTTTAGGCTGGAAACTCAGCTTGCCAGATCCGGAACACAACCGCTAAAGATCCAGCTCTTGTGTGAGGACAACAAATACAGTGCGCGGGAAAGAAGCATCATCGAAATTCTTGCCCAGTATTCTGTCCGCTGGAAGACGATGTCGTTGTCTGGTCCTGCAAGCCTTTATTCTGACTTGCAGGGTCGCATTCGTCATCTCCCTCTGTTGAGGAAACTGGGAGTCGAGATGGTGCATGAGTCCAGAGAAGCTCCCACCTTGGCTATATTCTATAACGCCCCTCTCTTGCAGCAGGTCTCTGCGAATAGATCGTGGGTTCCATACCCTTTTTGGGGGAAGATATCGCCCCTCTCTATGGTGCTGCCGTGGTCACAACTGTTGCGATACTGTGGGAGTAACACGTGGGCCCGTCATCTGTATTCAACCCAGCAATGCCGCCAACCTTGTTGACTGTTCTCTGGAGGTGGCGGATACATCGGCCATCCCACAAACACCTATCTTTTTACCCCGCATTCGTCGCCTATCCGTCTCCAATTCCCGTTTTTTGATGTCTCTCAAAGTCCCTGCCCTCCTGGAGCTGTATTGCAACGCCACTCCCGCCCTCACTTCCTTTCTGCATCGCCAGCAGTGTCAATTGAAGATATTGGTGCTATGGCAAGCGCCATTCAGTCTCACACCAATTGAGACTACCGTGTTGAGCTCCATACTTGACGCGATTCCAACCGTCAACAAGTTGGGTTTACTGTTGTGCATCTCCGCCGACTTCGCCCGGGATTTTTCCTCTCGCCCCAACATGGCCCCTGCGTTGGAACATCTCTCAGCCGTCTTTGAAAAGGTGCGGATGGGGGAAGCTAATGACCTCAGCAATTATTTTATGCAGGCGATAGAGTCACGACGGCAGGTTGGGCGGTTGAGGTCTCTCAACCTCGCTGGCCACAATTTTCCTCCCAGCAAATCGGAATCGGAAGAACGGATGAAGACACTTCTCGATCATGGCCTCGAGTTTGAGCATTTCAGCTCAGTTGAAACCCTCAGTCGGGCTTTTAATTCCGTCGGAACTTCGGCTCGAATCTCAAAGAGTATGGATGTGAGCTCTCGTTACTACTTTGAAAATATATTCCTGCTTTCGGTCAGTGGGTTGGGAAGCAACTTTTGACGTGTCGAAATGTCCAGCGGGTTTGCAGAGTGTTTCAACTCAAATCATATTTTCGAAACCCAGGAACGTCGGTGCCGGTTGAATGGACATCTCAGCCACAAATAAAACAAAAGCCACGGGCGCGAAAATACTGTGTTTCTCCTCAGGCTCGAGGTATTCCGAGTCGGTACATCACCGCCTGGCCATCAGGACAGGGTTCTATGTATCCGATTTGTAACACGGGAGAAGACCAACGTACGTCTGGCACATAGACGAACAAGATCGATTCTCACCCTACCTCGGTCATGAGTCGGGCACTCATCAGTATCATTGTTCGACTGAGTTGACACTGACTAGTATATTCTCTTCTATAGAGAAATAGCCACTTTTCGCTCATGGACGCCGCGGCCTGAGAATGACTCGAAGCGACGAAGTTCAGTGGCAGCTTGAACTTCAAGTGAATCAAGTCTGATTATTCCGTTCTTCAAGTCAAATTTGAGTCAGATAGCTATTTCCTTGGTCTCAAAGCAAAAAGGTTTAGTTCCAAGGCGGAGAACCAAACAGGTGGCTGTGCGGGTGTCTCTCCCCCTTCGCCACATTCCCGAGTTCTTCAATTTTGATTTTGCGTACGTTGAACGTGTTCAACCCAGAAGCCAGACGCTGGTTCCATTTAAACTCATTTCTATAGAAATACAGCGGCAGAACCACTGCTTCATTGTTGCTCCATGTTCTCCGACTCGACTGCGGACTCACCGAGACGGCGCATTCTTAACTCGAATACCACGACAGCGTTCAAGGAGATTCTGAAAACCATCACCCACGTTCTGACTCTCAAACAATCTCCATCCGCGATTTTATTTCGATAGGGGGTCGCCGCACGAGCGTCTTGGTCGGCAAAATGAAGGTGCTCGAGGCCGCCCAGGATAACATCGAGTGAAGAGCAATGCGCTAGACATCGAAATACGAAGGCATCGGCACAGTCTTTCATCCCTTCGTCGCATGCCTGCCGAGATTTTATCGTTCATATTCACCTTCACATTGCCTCAGTATAACAAGAACCCGGAACCGGCACCACGGGTCGTTAACGCGGTCTGCGCGCGCTGGTGGACAACGGTTATATCCCAGCCCTGTTTCTGGACCTCTCTCGACATCCAATTCCCGGATCAGGCTATCACAACCTCTAGGCTTGAAACTCAGCTTGCGAGATCCGGGACGCAACCGCTAAACGTCCAGTTTTCCTGTGAAGACCACAAGGCGTATGGTCAGCGCGAACACAATGTTATTGATCTTCTTGCGCAGCATTCTCCCCACTGGAGGTCGGTGTCACTGTCCGGTCTCGAAAAACTTTATTCTTACCTGCAGGGTCACGTTCACCATCTCCATCTTTTACCGAAACTGAGAGTCGAGATGGTGTATCGCAAAAGCAGAGAAGGTCCCTTGGTGACTATAGTCCATGCCGCCTCTCTCTTAGAGCAGGTTGCTGCGAATAGATTGTGGGTTTGCTCTTTCGCTATCCAGCGCTCCATGGTGCTGCCGTGGTCTGCGTTGGAACATCTCTCGATCGCTGTACATGAGGTTCCGCCATCATCTTATGCAGGTGATGAAGTCGCGATGGCAGGGTGTACGGTTGAACTCTGTCACCCTGGCGAGCTACAATTTTCCGCCAAGGATTCGACAGAACGGATGGAGGCACTTCTCGCTCAAGGCCTCAAATGCAAACATTTCGGTTTGATTCACGGACTCACTGTGGATTTCATTCCGTCAGAACTGCAGATCCACTCTCAACACAATGAAAACATCTAGTTCCAGGGGTGCAATAACGAAACATGCGTGGTTTCCGGCGGGAGCAACTTTTGATGTAACACACTTTTCGGGTTTGCTCCGAACCAACTCTGAACACATTTAGCTTCCAACAACTTCCATTCGATGGCCAGATGTCTGATACTCCAAATCAAATCTTCTTGAGTGATATCGGGTGTGATACTGGGAGGTTCCAGGTTAAGTCCGTCTACTTATCCCGCGCAATCCGGGCAAATCTCCGCGCTTCCTCGTCTATGGCCTCTGACTCTGAGGCTTCGTTCTTGCGGGTTGAAGTATGGGGAATGTTCCTAGAGGGCCTCGCTTTTGGAATATACCTCGTCACTTGCGGCCCCTGTTTTCGACTGTTTTTCACCACTCCGTCGCACCAGAAGAGATGTTTCAAGAATGACTGGCCACTCGTACTCATATTTCTCCTATTCCTTGTCGAAACGACCTCCTCCCTGGCCATTCACCTTTATCTCAATCTCCAGATGGTCTCAGCAACAACACAAATGCAAGCAGTGACACAGTTTAGGGACTCAAGACCAATCAATAGGTTCAAGGTGGTCCATACACGTTACTTTGACGTTGACGCGGACGCTGACACAAATCTACCATCCCAGTATACCACCATCCTCGCGCAAAGTATTATTTCAGCGGTTTTCTCGTGAGAGCTCTCTGTGTTCTTCCTATCTTATTTCATGGCTCAACAGATATACCGGTGCTGGCTTGTATACAATCGGGCCTGGATGTATGTGGTACTTCCCTCAGCACTGTGGCTGGGTGCGGTAGTCCTGATGGGCATTGCCATCCACACAACCCATAAGATCGACGGAATATTCGACACATTGCAATCACGAATTTTCGGTTCCTGTTTTTGGGCTGTCGAAATGGCGGTCAATATTATCACCACTGGTATGCTCAGACTGATCCACGAATGACCTGCCTCTGACATTGTGCTACAGGTCTGCTTTCGTATCGCATATGGCGGATAGCCGAACTCCAATGGGGTTTACAACCCAACGCCGATGAGTGCATGTCACATTTGACGCCTGCAAAATTGGCCAGCGCATCCATTGTTCCAAGCCCGGCCTACAGCAGAGTGAAGCATACCAAGCGATTGCTCATCGAATCCGGATTGATCTACACCACGGCAACAATAATAATGTTTTCACTGTTCACGGCCCACAACAACGCGGTGTATGCCTCGATTGACGTGGTGCGTTCTATAGCTGCCCCAAAGATACCCTCCGCTCAGCTTGTGTTCCGCTAGCTGGTTCAAATTATCGGCATCGCGTTCAATCTCATTATTATCCACAACCACTCACACGCCGCGAAGGCTTCTCAAGCCCAGTTGAATGATGTCGAACTCCAAATCATATCCTCGAATAGGACTCAGAGTGTTCCCGCCAGCGCTATTGAGTTCGCTTATCCTAAACAATTTGTGCCCCGACACAAACACCAGCCAACCAGGACCCCCGGGCCTACTCAGGAGGACAATGGGTCCTCCGGCAAACTTGGGATACTCCAGAATTCCGAGTCTTCACAGCAGTCAACACACAGTATTTCCTAATAGTGTGTGGCTTCGCACACTTGTACTTGTCGGAGGCCAGTCTCAACTCAGTGGATGAATGATCCTGATGGGTGCCGAATCATGACCGAGGGGTGAGAATCCATATTGTTCGCATATGTACATTGCTCTTCTCCCGTATTACAAACCCCGCCCTGCTTCAATTAGCTCGAGAAGAAACACAATAAATTTTCCGTGTCTTAATTCACAGCGATCAACACGTGAGCGTGTTGTGAACTGGGCTCTGACCTAGTACGTGCCTTCAACCACCTACAGTAAACCAGGGAGTGCTTCACATGCACTACAATATCTCATCTCAGGAATGCATCCTCAGCGACTGTGCCGCCGAGACTGCTTTACCATCTGGGAACGGTGGCAGCCAGCCTGCGACTCGGACTCCTGCGGACACATTGATTCTGCACTCACTGGCAAAGAGAATCTTATGTCCTGTTTGTACTGTTGTGTGGCAAGGTATTGCTCTGTGAGATATGATGCTACACTATCCCGTTGTGATATGGATTGTGGTTCCGTGAATTGTCTGACCGGGTGTGGTATAGTCAGGCAAAAGCATAAAGTTAATTCGCCCTCTGGGGGGAAATTTCTCTGTCGTGGAGATGTGTCTGCTACTGTGTTACACAGGGTGTTATATATATTTATATGGTGATGGTACAGTTCCTTCCGTACAGAATGAACAGTTTCACTAGGTTCCTTGTTGGGGGCTAGCCTTCCAAGAGAGCCACAGTCAGAGGGTTTTCTGCACTTGCATGAAGGGCGAGGGTCCGCAAGATGAACACCGTTCTGTGCTGGGATGCCTGGGCTATATGGTTTTCCTTATCTCCTTGCCTCACATAGGTTGGGCAAACAGTGTCTTCAGAACTGTTGAACACAACACACACAGGTGGTCCTTCGCAACCCAGTTTTTTCTCTATGCTGTGGTGGTATGTCCAGGGGTTTTTAATTCCTTGGATGTGTGTGGGTGAAAATGGCGAGAATGAATTGTGGAGTGGTTATAATTGTATCAGATAAGCCTTCCGTGATGATGGGGGTGGTACTCCACACACGGATCTGTGTTCGAGGCCCAAGCCAACGGTTACACACAGCTAAGTTGGGCTGCTGGCGGTTTAGAAGTGTGTCACATGTTCTACAGTGGCATAACTGGTAGTGCATGTGCTTAAAGTAGGACCGACCCCTGGTAATCTTTAACTGCGAGCCCCTTGTTTGATTCGAGGTCAGGTCGTGTGGTTTTAGCGGAGCGATGCATTCAAAGGGAACAAATTCCGGCCGGTGGTGGCACCGAGTTGCTGAATGGTGACGATCTACATACATATAATATGACTGGGCTGGTTTCTGGATCAGACCGAGCCACATGTATGGAACATCGAAGTATATGTATATAGTTTGCTAGTTTGACGCGGTGATGGAGGCTACAACAAACGAGGTACGAGTTTGCAGTTATGGTGTCTGTTTATAAGAGACTAGATGGAGGCACCATCATATTGAACATTTGTCTGTGTCTGGACGTTGATTTCGAGGTCCTAAAAACAACAAGTACATGAAAATTGATTAAGCGGTGATTCGGAATACACACGCACCGCGGGGACTTTATTTGACCGGCCGACCTGAAATTTATGTTTTCAGTTCTTGGTGGTTATTGGCAGGCATCAGGTGTCCTACCAAGAATTGCCGAGGTATCTTCTCAGCCCGGGGCTCTAAGAAAAGGATTGGACTTTGCTGATTGCCGAGTTGCATGTCCTTTCGAGTGTTGAGGCTAAAAAGTGCTGAACAAGACAGGAACGATTCCAGACGAGGTGCACGCACGTCACGAGCAATGAACTCGCGTATACTTCGTTCCCCGCGTGAGTTGGCCATGATGTTGGGAGAAACGGTGAACAACATACATTTTCCAATGACAACATGCAAGCCCAAGAAGATGAGATTTTGCGGTGTGATTACCCACTGGGCCAACAAATTAACTTTTCTGGAAACTCAATGTGTCTCAACATACAAGGAGCATTGCGACGATTGTGCCGAGGCTGGTTAATGTGGTTTAACGGTGGAGCAGTCAGCAGTAGCTCAAAGCGTACCATGTCAGTGAACCTAAATACCAGTGCATCCAGCAGAAGTTCCAGCACAAGACGAGGATCCAAACATACCAGTCTCCAAACCATAAAGTATCAGCTTGTCAATGACGTGGTTGAAACTGAAGACTTGTCAATCGATGCTACATGGGAGTAAACTGTAAACCTTATCGCCACTGACCGTCCAGTCCCAGTTCAATTTGTTTGGAAGAGGTAGATGAGCAGACCAGTGATCAGGATGTCGACCGCGGATGATACAGAAAGACCAAGGGTAAAAATCCACTATATCAAATAAATCCATTGCGAACCAGAAATAAGAACAACAAACCCGAGCATGCAATCTGAACAAGTCAAAACTGCGATAATGAAACCTACAAGAAATGGGAGTTTACGAGAAATACAACAGAGGCTGGATGAACTTACATCTCGCTGGTGGATACTGTTTGTGATGTAAGCCCTCATCTTTAAAGAGAGAGGTAAAATGTACCGGCAGAGGCGGCTGGTATGCAATTAATTTGGAACGAACGAAATCAAGATTTCTCAAGCTTACCCAGACGAACAAGAGTCAATGCAAGCTAGGGGATCGAGTGTGAGCAGTTCTATTTCCCCTGCGTTGGGCGAAAATGGCGCACCACGGGCAGTGGCATGAGCCAGTTCTTCCGGCTGAGCAAGAATATGCGATGTGCAAAGAAACTAGGAAGATATGTTGAAAAAAATAAGCCCATTTCCGGCGAGAAAGGGTCCAAACCAATGTACAAGGAATGTAACAAGTGCCTGATAAGAATAATTCAGTCAGGCTTCGTCTCATCTTACCTAGTTGCACCAACCGTTATAATGACTGTAAGCTGAATACCATTGGTGAATGAGTAATTTCTCAAACACTCAGAAACGCACCGCAATACACCTGTTGAAATTTCAAAAGGGAGGGATTCGGAAACGGGGCGGCGTACCATGGGATGGTGTCGATTTGTCCCGCACTCCGTAATTTTGAATCAAGCCGAACCACAACCCGCCCAAATGAATCCAGTGTGAAGATTGTCCAATAACCTTCGCATCAGAGAAGAAGTGTTCAACGCTCGCCAAATAATAGATGTGCCTTGACCTTACCAAACACTGAAAATCTGCGGCAAATATGAAGAGACAAACATCCAGGAAGGTTTTAGCACCTTACGAGGCACTTGACTGACACGGGATCCTTTTTGTACGACCTGTAGTAAAGCACGGTCTGGATATTGACCATGCCTCCGAGTCTACATGCAAACAGGTTAGAAAGGGTAGAGTACACCCAGTGGAAAATAGCAACAGCGTGGCGAAGAGGCCGCCGATGAGCAAGGCACCGAGGGTTTTCGGGATGGAGGCAGGAACAGACATGGGGGTTCACATTTACCTGTGCGCCCGATGTAGTTGTATAAATACTATCCAGCTCGTCGTTCGATCGATCCTTGGAGCTCGTGGCCGCTTGACAAAAATCGGAGTCTGGCAGTGCTCGAGATGAAGACCCCCAATGAGGCTCCCATACCCAGCCCAATACTAATCCTGTACAGGTTCATAATAAACCGCAGCGAGATCCTGATCGGGGATAGTGCGTGGTAGTGGTGGAGTGTGAGGCACCTGTCATAAACGAGATAAACGGTTAGAAAGCGACCGACGTTAAATATTGCACCTGAAAAAGTATGTTACCGATTCACCCTCAGCGTGGACATTTTTTGGCCACTCGCCTTATTCACAACTGACCATTGGAAGCATCAAGCTCACATCTTCTAGGGCCGTTCGAGTTCACAGCTCGATCAAATTCTGCTCTCAGGCAGTTCAGAGCTTGATGTGACTTCTCCCGCACCCTCACAGCACCCATTCATCGAGGTTGTTGGCCTTCGGTGAGGTAGAAGTCCTCGATGATTTATGACCCCGACGAAATCAACATTCCATTTTGCCTGTCCTCAGTGGACGAGTCAGCGGATATACAGAGCCTTGCACGAAAAGGAGCACAAGGCATTCGTTCCATATGACGCAGAGAAAGCTGTTAAAATAGGTAAGTCTTGCAGATAGCGCAGAGAATTAGTTGAAATTTACCACCCGTATCCGACCCGCTTCGATTTGTTTCAACTTTGCCAGAAGATGATACGGCAAACAGTCGCCGATGAATGAAAAAGAGGAGGGAAGGCAGTAAGTAGTGGTGAGGATGGAGTCGGCCGGTTTTACCGGAACAGAACGTAAAAAGCTTATGAGAAGAGAAGAAAAGAACCTGAAGATGATCAGGAAATCGCTCCGCGCGGGAATTGCAGCACTGCCTTTTGGCGACCATCGAGATGCAGTTCATTATCTTGTGGACCGGAATCCCCAGGAATGTATCATGTCTTCGACGCGGATGGCTTCAGATTCTCCACAGCAGTTGAAGAAGATGGTGAACGGATATTAACCTGGCTTGAAGGTTTTATATTGAACAACGACGTACGCATGCCTCGATATATTAGGGGGTAATCATTTTAATCTTCAGGTTCGATCCACAACTGGAGGGAATCCCGTCATAGTAGAACATGTCCTCCAAGCCGTAAACCACGATTCCATACCCTGCGTTCGAAGCAGCTCCACGCGATCGAGTATACCTGGCGAAATGGTTGCTGCCTTGACGGACTTCAACTGCCTCCCTCGAACGCGATTCGAGCGCTTGGATAAACTGGTCCCAGACGTCGTGATCTTTGGGAAGTGAGCACGAGATGTATTTCAAGGCAGGGAGTCGGACTGTGCCGGGGGCGAACACAAATCGCGCGCAAATTCCGCGGGAAGGAATGGCAGATACACGATGTGATTGCTGGAACAGCGTCGAGGAGGTTTGCCAGATTTATACCTCGATCAGCGTTGAACCCTCCCACGCGACTAGTTTTGTCAATTTGCACATCTGCCGGCGGAGGAATGGAAGGAGGGGTGAGCGTAATCGCAATATAGCTCCAGGAGCGCCGGGGTTTCGAGGTTTCCAAGAACGCGGGTTTTGAAAGGGAGAGACGAAGGAGCCTGAGGTGCGGTAACAGAATCATGATGTCTGTGGTTGGTCTGTGGCATGTTGGATATTTCCAACGTGCACTCGACGAGATTGCTGGCGCTACCAAGTGCAAGGTGCCCATCCCATGTGTTGCTTCGCTATACGTCGACAATTGGGCCCAAGGTAGGACCATTGAAACCGGACTCGGAGCCACCAATGGCTTTCATT